>OAMR01000698.1:66668-135526 GCA_900205405.1 Echinochloa crus-galli
GCTGGATGCGCCCTTGCTCTACGAACCGGCGGCAGTTGACGGCTTCATGATGATCTTGAGTTGCTTGGAGTCGCAGTGAATCCCCCATGACGGCAGGCGCAAGCCAACCTTGCTGACGCCGCACGCCCGGCCTCGAGCACGGCAGGAAGTTCACCGCCGGATGCCGACGGACTAAAGAACAGAAGTCGCGAGCGGGCGCTACCGCCCACCCATGCCCTCGGCCCCAAATCCGGTGTCGACGCCATAACACAAAGCCGATGATTGGGCTCTCCGCTTGAGTTGCTCACTCCAGGCTTGAGTGTCGCGATTGCAGTCGAATGGAAAGCGCTGCGGGGGTGAGTATATTTTTTTTTCGAGACGAGGCACTGTCCCATTTCCATTTCATAACGGAAATATCAAGACTGTAGCAGAAACAGGTTCAGAAGAGGAAAAAGAAAGCGCCCGTCTCCCGGAAGGTCTATCCTGATTCAGTCTAGCCTACCGGCACTCCTACGTCCAGGCATCCCAGACCACTAGGAGCGAAAACTCAAAATCCAACCAACACCGAAGTTTTTACATCACAAGAGCTGATAGAACTGCCAAGCTTCAAATAGCACCATCAAAAGCGCACTGCCCGACGCCCCGCGAATCATGCCTCCTCATCTTCATTCGCACCATCTCCAGGAGCTGCTGGTAGCATAGGGAGCACTCCCATCGGTCGCCGAACCAAGACCCTATGAGCACAGGCCAGCATGATCTTGACGCCCTCCAGAATCTTGTCCTGCACCTCCACCTTGTAAAGACCTGCCCAAAAAGACATTAAAGAACATGTGTGTATTATAATCTCCCCTGGATTCTTGATCATCTTTCGATCAAAGCAAGCCCTGTTTCTGCATTTCCAAATGGCCCAACTTAATGCAGCCAGGCCAAATTGATGTAAATTTCCTCCCCCAGGGAGCCACCTCTCAATCCATAGCTTATATTGTAAAATGTTACTAGGAACAGTTCTAGTACCAAGGCAAAAACCAACTATACCCCAAGCCACCTTGGCTACAGGGTTGGAAGCAATATTTCTCCCAGTTGGTCATTCTCTTATCCAGTGCATCCTTCACAACATGGCGAATGGCATTTAACCCCTAAGAGAAAACATAGAAATACTTCGACTTATCATAATGGTCCTGGTGGTCCATAAAACAATGAAATAAGAGCAACAATGAATGTTATGAAAATCCTTTTACAAGAGAAGACACGATGATAAATGGCAGCATAAGTTAAAAAAACCAATGCATGTTATGGAGTATGAAGTACACAATTAACTTCCTAAAACATTTGAAGCGCCAAAGCAGCTAGTGCAATGCTAAGATTGGAAGGCTAATACACTGGATATGGTTCATAATATAATCAATGAAGACAAGCTTTTCTGGTACTGTCGTTCTTCTCTGTACGAAACTGAAATGCCTTAGCCTGTAACAGGTCAACTAGTGATCTCCACTACATATGAAACATTCAAGACAAACTAAAAGTTGCCTAGTGGGAAACAAATGCTATCTGATAACATTTGGTTGTGATTCAAATTCTGGTGCCGAAGAAAACTTTCATGTTCTGCTTATCCATTCTGGAGTTGCATTCAATCATTTCGAATATAGTGGAGCAGAAATTTGTACATCAAGGTACTCAAATGATTGCCCCATTCCACCAAATTTTGAAAATGATCAGCGAAGTGGAATTTACCAGACAGGAACATAAATCAGGTACCATCCCCAAATCTAATCCGTGATTTGAGCTAAAGCAAATCAAGTTGTGGGAGCGCATCACTTACCCGCTGGAGCTCCGCGGCTTTCTGGTCCGCCGTGGAGGGACCGAGGACCCCTGGTGTGGCCGCTTCCCTGGAGAAGAAAAGCGACATAGAAATGGCGTGTTAACCAGCCTGCCGGTCGGCGGCCAAGGGGGCAGAGAGAATGCCGAAACAAAAAGGAAAATCGAGGCGGGGATTCGCGAAAGAAGGGGATCCGGAGAGAGCGTAACTGGAGGCAGTACTCGAAGGCCTCGGCGCTGATGTCGGCGATGATGTCGAGGACCTCGTCGACGAAGAGCTGCGGGCTCAGCCCCAGCGCCGCCTCCGCGGCCGCCGCGCGCTCGTCGCCGTCTTCCATCGTCGCCCTCCTGCTCCCGGGTCTCCTGAGCACTTGGCTGGTAGGAGGCGGCGGATCGGAGCGGCGATGGTCTCGTCGGCCGACGGCTCCCGGTCGAGGGTTTCAAATTTCGCGCTGCTCACGGCCGCTTTTCTTTCTGTTTTTTTTAATTATTATTTTTGAGTTTGCTGTTCTTTCTCATGTGATGTGATGTGCCTGTTTTCTCAGACTCAGGATGAAGAAAGTGGATGAGGCTCGCGGGCTATCCTAGTTGAGCCTGATTCTGCTGATGGGCTGAATCCCCTATGGACAAGTGGGTCCGATATTCCGGTATGGGCCCTGATCCAAAGGACCAAACCCCCAGGCCTGGAAAATGGAAATGGAAAATCTTTTCAGCCGCCCTGTGTGACGAGAGCAATGTACGCTGGTTGAACACCGTTTATCACCTCCCTTTACGTTCCTGTTTCTGCATTTCCAAATGGCCCAACTTAATGCAGCCAGGCCAAATTGATGTAAATTTCCTCCCCCAGGGAGCCACCTCTCAATCCATAGCTTATATTGTAAAATGTTACTAGGAACAGTTCTAGTACCAAGGCAAAAACCAACTATACCCCAAGCCACCTTGGCTACAGGGCAGGTAAAGAACAAGTGATCAACAGATTCAGGCTGATCACAGAATCTACAAGTGGCATCACCCACCCATTTTCTCCTCACCATGTTGTCTTTTGTCAAGATGGCATTATTTTCCCATAACCAACAAAAAATTTTGACTTTATATGGAATTTTGGCCTTCCAAATATGTCTATTGTGAGGCCCTGTGACCCCACTAGCCAAGTGATTGTACACAGACTTCACAGTGAAAGTCCCAGATTTACTCCACTTCCACAAGACTTCATCATCTTCATTAGAGAAGTTGTAATTATACACCTCATCTATTACCCCAAGCCACTGCCCAAATAAAACCTCATTCAACCATCTAGAGAAATTCAAGCTCCCTTGCCTCAACAGGAAGTTAAAGACAGATATATCTTTATCAACACACCAATCGAAATGAACTGGTAGAACAGTACAAAGAGGTTTATCACTGAGCCAGGTATCCTTCCAAAAGGAGCATTTCATACCATTTCTCACCCTTACTTTCCTCCCTCTCAAATAGATATGTCTAATTTTGAGAAGGTCCCTCCACACAGGTGAATCATCTAATCTATTCTTAACTTCCCAAATTGATTTCCCTCTCAAATATTTGGCTTTAATTAAATCCTGCCAGACCCCTTTCTCATTCTCTAATCTCCACCACCATTTGCATAAAAGACTCACATTCATCTTCCTAATATCCTTGATGCCCAACCCTCCCTTTTCTTTGGAGGTACACACTTTTTCCCATTTTACCAGATGATATTTCTTCTTAAGCCCACCCCCTTGCCAAAAGAAGGACCTTCTTTGCTTGTCCAACCCATTGACAGTAGTTTTTGGAAGCAGGTACATAGACATATGATATATAAATGCATTTGACAAGCTTGCATTAATTAAAGTGGTTCTGCCAGCAATTGAAAGGGTTTTACCATTCCACACACCCAGCTTTTTCCTATTTTTCTCTCCAAGAGAGACCCAATCTGCTATGCGAAGTTTACAGGGGCTAACAGGGACACCAAGATATTTTATAGGAAAGCCACCTATCTGACAATTAAACAAATCAGCATATGCTTTGGTTTTCATCTCATCACCATTAATCAAGATTACTTCACTCTTAGCAAAATTAATCTTCAAGCCCGACATCAATTCATACAGATATAGCAAAATTTTCATATTTCTAGCATCCTCCATTTCATCCCTCAAGCATATAATTGTATCATCCGCATATTGCAACATACATATGCCACCCGGGACCAAATTACTAGCAAGCCCAGTGATTCTATTATTAGACTGTGCTTGTCTCACCATTCTAGCCAAACAATCTGCCACAAAATTGAACAGGATTGGTGACAGGGGATCTCCCTGACGCACCCCTTTGTGGCTAACAAAGTAAGGGCCAATTTTGTCATTAATTTTGACACTTATTGTCCCACCTTTAACTACCTGAGCAATCCAACCACACCAAATTGCATTAAACCCCCGAATTCTCAGGCTTTCGAAAAGGAAATCCCAACAAACTTTATCGTAAGCTTTTTCATAATCTAACTTAAGAATAACTCCACATTCATTTCTTTTCTTTGTCTCATGCATAATTTCATGCAAGGCCATAACTCCTGTCATTATGTTTCTACCCCTCATAAATGCAGTTTGAGTATTCAAAATTAACCTTTCTGCAACAGGTTCTAGTCTTAGTGTTAACACTTTTGTTATCCATTTGTACAAGCAATTCAACAAACAGATAGGCCGATATTGCTGAATTTTTTCAGCATCAGCCACCTTTGGGAGAAGAGTGATTATTCCATAATTCAATCTACATACTCTCAACTTCCCATTATGAAATTCCTCAAAAAGCTGAATAATATCCCCTTTGATGATATCCCAACACTTCTGATAAAACTCTATTGGAATGCTATCAGGACCCGCAGCTTTATTAGTCTCCATTTGGAAAAGGGCCTCCTTAATCTCTGATTCAGAGAAAGGCCTAGTTAACCACTCATTATCTTGACTACTAGTTAATTCACCCTCATTCCAGAGCTGGTGATCCAAAGAAATCATATTCCCCTGACCAGGACCAAACAGCTCTTTATAGAAATTAGTTGCATGCTCTAGCAAATTATCAGTCCCTTCAACAACCCCATTCTCATCAGTTAGAGAGACTATAGTATTTTTCCTCCTTCTCCCATTAGCAGCATTATGAAAAAATTTTGTGTTATTATCTCCTTCATGCAACCACCTCTCATGTGATCTTTTATACCAGTACAACTCCTCATCCTCTAGAATTTTCATCATTTCACTTTGCAGCTGGACTTTTTCCAGCATATCTGTTAGAGGTAAGGGAGCCACCTCCTCCCTCTGCTCAAGGACAATCAAATCAGCTTGGATTTGTTGTTTTCTCTTCCTTGCTCCCCCTTGTTTATCAAAACCCCATCCTTTGAAATAGGATTTAAATCTTTTCAATTTAAGTTGAATCCTGTCAAAAGCTGATTCAGCATGACAGTGCTTACCCCAAATGTCCTTAACAATTCGCAAAAAATCAAGGTGCTTAAGCCAAGCTAATTCAAATCTGAAAGCTATGTGTTTCACCAGTGGAATAGCATTGTTGGTTAAAATAAGAGGGTTGTGATCAGACACATCCCTTGGCAATTTGTACACCATCACATTAGGGAAACTGTCTTCCCAATCACTACTCGCTAAGTATCTATCCAGCCTTTCCAAAGTTGGCACCTCCTGGTTGTTAGACTAGGTATATTTACCTCCCGACATAGTCAAATCAACCAGACCATGGTTAGCAATGATCAAATTAAAATCAACCGAATGCTTATGTATCCCACCTTTATTTTTCTCAGAAGAAAATCTGATGATATTAAAATCCCCACCCACCAAATAAGGGACTTGATTATTATTACAAAAGGAATTTAGTTCTTGCAAGAATTCATCTTTATCATTTTCCTGAGCAGCTCCATAAGTATTCAAAAAATTCCACTTTACTTTCCTTTTCTTATCCCATAAGTTCAATTGTAAAATATATTTACCTTCCTGGAAAGAACCTACATCCAACTCATCCAAGTTTATACCACTAAGAATTCCACCAGACCTTCCCCTTGATGGAATCCATTTCCACAAATACTTCTGTTGTGGATCTATAGCCCTTAAAATACGATCTTCTATATCGGTTTGCATGGTTTCCTGCAAACCAATGAAATGAAAAGAGTGTTCAAGAATGAGGTCTTTGAGAAACAAGGCGACACCTTTTTTCTTGATGCCCCTACAATTCCACACAAGACCTTTCATTTCTTCACCTTCTTTTTATTCTTCACAACTTTTCCAGGGGAATCACGGTTTCCATGCCCCCCTGAGTTGTTTTTATTATCTTTACAGAGGACTTCCTTTCCATTCCTTTTTGTCTTCTTTGGAATGGAAATAGAAAATCTCTCTGGAGGTTTCCTGTTTCTTTTTTTCTTTGGAGTAACAAGAATAAAATCATCTTCCATCCCAACTTCACTCATTATATCACTGGCAACAGAACCGCCCCCATCATTTAAATTCCCCCCTGCTGTCTGCAAGTCCTCTACAGCAGATGCATTATGTTTACTACATAACATACTTCTAGCCTTTTCCATTTCGACAACCAGATTTATAACCTCAAAATCAGATTCCTTGATACACACACCCATGCAATTAGCCCTACTCAGTATATCATCATTATCAAGGCAGGAAAAGGAGTTTTGACAAGGAATCTTATTACCTTCATTTGAAGACACCTTGGTAGCGGCTTCCTGACCCAGACCAGCCTTGACCTCCACTTCCTTATGCACTCTTTCACTCCACCTTCTCTCCCCTCTGTCCTTGATCATCTGAGCTTTAGGATTCATAAGATTTGCCAAGTCCATCTCCATCTTCCCCCCCAGGCAGATCACTAGCAGCAGCAGTAGTCAGAGAATTGCTTTCATCCAACTCTGCAATCACCACAGATGACTTTTTGCCCACTCTGTTTGCCAATAAACCCAAATTACTGTCAGAGATGTTCTCACTCATCTCACATCCTGCCAACCACACATCCTCCATAACCCCTGACTGAATATCATTGCCATGACTAACTTCATCTTGAGTTTGATTCTCTTCACTGCTCTCCCCAGGCTCATATGTCGCAGCAGGAATGATATCCTCATCACCAATCACCCCCTTAACCACACTTATGAAAGCAGCAGAACTTGTTCCCCCCATCTCCACTTTGGCAGGAGCTGAATTAGCCATACTCCTCTTAAACAAATCCATACCCACAGAGTGTCCATACTTGCTAGCATTGTAAGCAGGTGCATTGCTCTTAACAGGAGTGACAGTCTCCCTGTTACCCTTGGCTCCCTCTGTTTTTTGCTTCTTGGGACTAGGTTGCATATCAGATTTATCAACCCTAACCCCCTGCTTCATTTTCTCACCCATGTTCATCTCAGGCTCCTCCAATTCATAAAAGAAGTCATATATGAACAGACCAAGAGAGCACTCAGCCGTATCAGGGACCTCATAGATATCCCTACAAGCAATTTTAATCCTCACAAACTCACTATTAAATCTTGTTGACTCATCAATCATTACAGTTTTTCCCACCAATCCACCAACTTTTGCCACTGTTCTTATACTTCTTTGGTCAGCTGGAATTCCTCTCACCTTGAACCATGCTTGTTGTAACTTACCCTTAGCACCCAGGGCAGAGGTCCAGGGTTCAATGTTGATCTGTGCCTCAACACTCTTCATGCCCAATGTGAACTTACTGAAGTCTTGCACCATCTTAGCATTAGGAAACCTCATGACAAATTTATTATCAGCCACCTGTTTTGCTGACCATCTCCACACACTATCATGCACAATATTCTTGAATTCAGCCTCAATCTGTCTAGCAGACAACTCTCCACTGGTAACAGTAATGATAGCAGTATTAGCTTTCTCTCTCACAGCTTTTTGATCAATATTTTCATCAATGAAGAAGAAGCTCTGATCATACACTTGTGCAGCACACAATTCAGGTCCTAGAGTCCACAAAGGCTCCCTTCTACACTCATATGACCCATGGTTGTTAAATCCACACAATTCACATGCATTTCGCCGCTTACACTGCTCAGGTGAATGATTTTTCATGCCACAAACCCCACATCCAGCCTTATTATGAGGAATCTGAGAAGAATGTACCTCCTTGTTGCCCGCAGGAACTCCAGATTTCTCCCCCACCAAATTCACCTCAGCTTTTCCTTTTTGCTTCTCCGCATCTTGATCCCACTTACTAGGCCCAGATGTAGAATCCTTGTTCTTCTCATAACCAACAGCATGATCCCAGTCCGAGGTTGCTGTATTCCCACCGGACTGGAAATCTGCTGAATCCTTGTTTTTCTCAGGACCAACAGCCTGATCCCCAGCCTGCTTTTGCTGATCTCCATGGCCTCGCCCAAATCCAGGACGGGCATCCCCCAGATCTCTGTCATCCCAGCTATCACCACCTCGCCCACGATCAGCGCGCTGCCACTCGTTCCTAGCACCCGTGCGGCCAGCACCGCGGCCCGTACGCCCAGCGCCGAACCCCTCGCGGCACCCCCCGCCGCGATTCGCAGCAGGATACACCATGGCGTCCGGAGCTGCCTCAGCTCGGACCACCTCCGCGAAGGACTTCGATCTAGATTTATGCGGCGCAAAGTAACCCACGAATCGCTGAACACACTCCTGAAGATTTCTTCGTGGGGAACAAGAGGAGGAAGAAGAAGAGGACGGATTGGAAGGGGCAAACCCTAACCGTGACTTATGGCCTCGGTCGATCCCCTCACCCACCTCTTCACCTACCTCCAGCTGACCTCCCACCGGATCACACCCACGTGTCCCCTTCTGAGGCTGAACGCCCAGGATCCCAGCGGTAAGATCAGGCGGAGGCGGTAACCTTACCGTGGCATTGACCGGAATCTTGCCGAATCCCCACCTGTGCGGATCCGCATCTTCTCGGTGGCCATCCCGCGCTTTCCCTTTTGCAACCCCTCCTCCATCATCGCCATCCACTCCACCCCAAATCGTCCGCCATTGCAACCTCAAGTTCGTCTCCTTCAACGTCACAGACTCCTCATCAAGCGATGCGAAGGGGAAACGAGGCTCCGACCTGGATCTCCTGAAGGCCCGAGACGAGGTGTCGATCGGCAAGCTAATGGAGTCCGGGAGGCCGCGGCCAATCCCCGTCGCCGGCCGAGAAGGGCAGTCCGCCCCTCCGCCGCCCCAACCCTTCCGTCGAAGAGCCATCCTTCAATCACTTGCTTGTTGATTCGTTTAGACTTTAGAGTGCCATTGACCACTTCCAAAACCAGAAATATTTGATCCTCCAAGTTCTAAAACTGTGCGTTTTACATCTCTCGGCGGTTTCGATGGCGGTTTCACTGACGTGGCGCGCCGACATGGCGTGCTTAAAATGGCTGAAATTTTGAAAAATCATATAAACTCGTAAAAAATGATAAAAAAATAAGCCTAATTTTTTTAGCTTTCTCATGAGCATCTTTACACAATGGAGTCATTTATTTACATGTTTGATATTATTTTATTATCGAAATAAAATAGGCAAGAAAAGATGCCATAGAACTTGTAAAATGCATAGTAAATATTTAAAATATTATAAAATAGTAAATCCAACTCCTGTGTGCCTCTAGTGAGTGTGTCCATCTATCAGAATTATTTTCTTTACATATTAGATTATGCAACTCCTTTGCATAAGCACCCAATTATAATAGGATTATGTTTAGCATATGCACAAACATAATCTTACTTTACCGTATAAAAATTTTTAATATATAAACAAACTACTCTACTAGATGGAGACACTCACCAGAGGCACACGGGAATTGGATTTACTATTTTATAATATTTCAAATATTTACTATGCATTTTACAAGTTCTATGGCATCTTTTCTTGCCTATTTTATTTCGACAACAAAATAATATAAAAAATGTAAATAATTGACTCCACTGTGTAAAGATGCTCATGAGGAAGATAAAAATTAGACTTATATTTTTATCATTTTTTTATGATTTTATATAATTTTTTAATGTTTTAGACATTTTAAGCATGCCATGTCACCCTGAACATGGTTTGGTTCAAACCGGACCAACCCTTTCGACCAGACCGTATTAACCGTTTCTAAACCATGTTTGCGGGTTGGGTTCGAGTCCGGTCTAGAACCGTCTCACCCACTCGCTCCGATTGCCCCCAAATCCGCCGCCGCGTGCGCCAAGTCCGCCACCGGTAACCTCCTCCTTGCCTTCGCGCCAGTGCTTGGCTTAATTAGCTGGATATATCGATCACGCTGGCTGCTATATTTTCTTCTTCTTCCCCGGCCGGCGCCGGCCCCGCGCGCCGTCAAGGAGTAGCAAGGTCGTAGATCATGAGGCCGCGGCGGAGGAGATTGGCGAGGCGGCGGAGATGTCAATGGAGCGCCTACAGAGCATCTGGCACATGCCGTCGGCTACGCGGAAGGCGGGGCCCTTCTTGCCGAACTTGGCGCAGAAGGACATGTGGTCCCTGTCGGCGCCCTCCATGTAGCCCCACTTCTTGGCGGCCACCTCGTCCCGCACCGCCTCCGAGCACAGCCCGCAAAGCCACCGCCCGCCGAGCCCCTCCTTCACGCCGGCGATGTACTCCCGGGTGCAGTCTTCCCGCAGGCCGCAGCACTCGCACTTGGCAGACTCGATCTCCGCCATGAATCACACACCGCGGAGGCGGAGGGGCCCGTCGGCGCGGAGGATGTCGAGGAAGACCTGCCAGGAGGTGGCGGAGGGCGCGGCGAAGGCCTGGAGACGGTTCTTGACGGCGTCGATGGGGAGGAGCGCGGCGTAGGCGAAGGCTCCGGCGGCGGCGCCCGCGCAGTCCCTGATGGCGGCGCGCGCGAGCGAGGGTGGGGGTTGTCGTGGGAGTGGCGACGGCGGGTGCGGGATTGGGCTTGGGAGTGAGGATGGAGAGGGAGGAGGAAGAGAAGACGGGGCCGGCGGCGCCGGAGGAGGCGGCGGGGGAGTGGAGGAGCAGGGAGGTGAGGTCGGAGATGAGGGATGGGAGGTCGTGGTTCGTCTGGGATCGGGTCCGACGAGTAAACAGTGAAAACCGTCCAACCCATCGGTTTCTAAACCACCCAGCTCCCTCCATTACGGCTTGGGCCGGGTTGTAACCAAAACCCGGACCATGTTCAGGGTGAATGCCATGTCAGCGCGCCACGTCAGCAAAACCGTCGTCGTTGAGGGATGTAAAACGCACGGTTTTAGAACTTGGAGGACCAAAATTTCTAGTTTTGCACTTAGAGGACGAAAAGCGAACGACGGCTAAACGTGAGGGACGTAAAATAGACTTTTTTTTCTTTCTTGATCTTTCACACACACCTACACCAGGCGCCTGGAAAATGGAATGGCTAATCTTTTCAGCCGCCGTGTGATGAGAGCAATGTACGCTGGTTGAACACTGTTTATCATCACCCTTTAGGTTCAGGGAGGGATTGTCATTACTCCGTAGAAGGGAGACTTTGGGAGATGGCAGAGCGGTGGAGGCGGAAATGGGTAAAACCTTGACATCGTCGTATGCGGGGCAGCGGAGGAAGGCCACTAGCAACCGTGGCCTTGTTTTAAATTATGGCTCATTTGAATGCTCGATTATGAAGAATCTAAAAATCAAATCTTTCATAATATATAATCGAGAAAATTCTAGACTATGAGAGTCATCTGACTTTTAAATTTCCCAAAATCGAGCCTTGAAAATCGGAAATAAGTTGAGACAGATGGAGCCCGCGGTGGTTTGCATCGCCATCCCAAAGGGTGGGGGACAGAGGAGTTTTTTTTAGAAGAAAGATGTATTGATTTTAGCCCATTACACCGGCCCTTTTACAAACAGGACCCTAAAGAAAAGAAAAATTACAAAGAAGTCTACAACTCCTGTTCATCTTCCTCGAACCCTTCAGAGATCTGTTTGTCACCGCCGCCGAAGCCGCTTCCCAATCGTCACCGGGCACCAAAGCCAATCTCCACAAGATGGAGGCCGCAGAGGAGGGCTTACTTCTAGGCGAATTAGCCGAGTACACTGTCTCCCTGGCGCATCGGCCAACTCCGGTACCCACGACGCATCCTTCGATTCCACCGCCGGCAACCCGAGCAAAGCTCAGATTTTCACCGAAGATCATCTTCCTCGAGATTAACAGGGTCAACACCATCATCATCTGAAGAAGACGACGATACACCAACCCTCGACTCCTGACAGGTCTCCCCAGCCTCTCCGTTGACGTCGGAGTAGATCGCCATCGCAGAACGGAAGAAGCTGGGAGAAATTATTCCTCTGCAACGTCGTCGCTTCCGCATCGCCGACGTCGCCAGGAAAATCAAGCCGCAGATGAGCCATGCTCATCCGGCAAAAATCTAACTCCACTGTCGAACATCGACGGCGAGCAAACTCTAGACCTAAAAGGACTCGAAGGATGGACCCCCGCTCCCCTCGCCACCGGCTAGAGGCCGGGGACGAGGGAAGACGGGGGCGTTGCTGAGGGCGGCTGGAGACAGATGAAGGTGGGCAGTGCGAGGTCACCATTGGAAAACAAACCTCTTTCATGATTTCAGCTGTATTCGATACTACTCCGCATGTCCAGGCTAATCAAAATGATCTGCTTCATCAGGCAAATCATGCAGTGTATAAGAGCACTCTTGCCTGCATACCATTTGCATTAGGTACCCCACATATAGCAACGACAACACGAGACACATTGCATTCCATGGACCGAAGGACTTACAGACATCACGAATACCAAATACTCGACTCTTGGCCACCACCCATTAGCCCGGAATTGACACTCGATACGAAGGAGAAAAAGAACTAGGATACCAAAACTCAGGAGGGCATAGTTTTTCCACGAAAAAAAAATAGATGGGTAAATTCATGACACTGCATCAAGGGGTAAACTACCGATTTTTAAACAGGATAGAACCACTTCGAAAGCATTTCACGTTCAGTCAATCATTGAAAGCTTACCGGAACCAGATGCCAACCAAACTTGTACAGCAACTGAGCAACCAATATGAACATTAACATTTACAGTACACAACCGAGTTCCAGTACACGCAAACAGACCAAATGAATCAGACGCCCCATCAGCCCCAACAGTAGACAATAATAACATTTTGATGACCTTGACCTTTCTCTACAAAAGGGGGGAAAATGAAAAACATTTTGGTGGCCTCACGAGGGTTCATCTACAAACAAATTATATCCTCCCAGCTCCAGAAGGCCCAAAGTTCGCTTGAAATTTTGAACTTCTAATAGGGTGAGATCAAGACACAAAAAAGATCAATAGGACATTAATCAAACTGAATATGTTAATTGCAATGTAATGACAATGTTGTCTCTGTGTCTTGTCCTTAATTCCCTCTCGAGTCACCTATAGGGCTGTCTGACCCATTTTTCTTGCCTCTATTTGGCCTTCTGGCTCTGGTTCAGAACAATCAGCATCTGCAGAGAATGTAAAAGAAAAATTCTTTAGCATCTCCAAAATAAGCATGAATTATTTAGTTTAGGTCGGAACAGAAGAGCACCCTTTACATCAGAGATGTATTCATCAGGTTTACCTTGTCGGAGTCATCTGATTCTTTTGTCACATCTCCACTACCAGCTTCAATGTATCCCTGGAGTAGATACAAAATCATACTAAGTGAGACAAGCTATACGTCCATATTGTATTTACAATTCACCTGACATTTCTAAACAATGTAGCCTTTGGTCAAGAGACCTCAACATGGTCTACGAAATGAAACTCTGAACATTAAAATATATGGTAATGTAATTGTGAAACACAACAAAAAAATTACAACATTGTGAATATACTATCCAGAATACATAGATGCAAATATTCATCGAGATATCAATAACAGAAGTTCAAAATTTTTAACTGCAAACATCCAAAATAACATTCTTCTTATGACCGAAGGGGGCATTTTATCATGTCAAAGAACTACAGTTCATGTTCCATAAGAGAATCAAAGTCGCGGTTAACCACCTGAACACTTCTGAAATTTCAAAGGCAAACAACCATACTGTTATTGATGAAGTGCGTATGACATTGATGGGTGCTGATAAGCAAAGCAACACTAGCGAGTACAACTATCGATCTGTACTCCGTCTAATCCAAGCATGCTATCAAGTGGCAAAAAATCAAGAACAGGAACAACATGTATTGGTTCAATTAGGTTCTGATAATCATAAGTAATGTGATTAGGAGTATCCAACTTGTTCTTTGTGAATCTATCATCTCTAAAGAGAAACTTAAGGAAAATGCAATGGTTGTACTACTAAACTATGCCCTGTTTCTTTTCCATTGAAAACTGCAGAACACATGGTAGTGCTTTTCAATTGGTGAACAAATGTTGTAACAGCATAACATGGTAGAAATCTCCCTTAGATCCACAATGAAACAGAGCCAACACATCATTCCTTCCCCTCAGCCACAACTCACAACACAATGTAAGCTACGACAAGTATCAAAAAAAAAAATGTAAGCTACGACTTTCGGACACAAGAATACAAGATAAATTATTTATAACTAGATCTTGTAAGTGCAGCATTTCAGTAGATCCTGAAACCAATCTATCCCTGCACCAGGAGAACCCATTTAACTAGTCTACAACAAACATCTGATTCCATGATCAACAAAACAGTCCTGATACATGATATTACCCATACTTGAGCCTAACCTCATGATCCATGTGGCCTCATCGTGCTGGAAAATGTATACCCAACACACAGGATTTTTTTTCCCCTCCACATAGCACATAACAAAACAATCAAGCTATCCTAGGTGTCAATTTCTACTTAGATGCACACTTTCATGTATGTCTGCAGGCACAAATGTGCACAGTTGAGTATGCATGCCAATACAGATGCAACGGCAATGCAAAACATAATAGGATAACAGATTGCACACAGCCAAATTCACCAACTCACTCCCGGATCATCAAAATGACACTACTTAATCCAAGAAAGTAAATCAACAGGAACGATACCATTGAAGAAGGGAAACAAAACAAAATACAATGTGACCTCAACAAAAGAGTACCATGTTCATCCATCTGTGCAGTATTACTTTTGGTAAAGTGAAAGCTTTCCAGCACTATGAAAAATGACTGCCTCCAAGAGTAATGTTTTTTTCTTTTTTTCTTTGCTAAAATAAACTGATTATCAGGTGCATGCTGAGAGAAGGGAAGGATCTGATAACTAGTTTATTTTAGGGAGAAAATAAGAGCATCCACCATTTATTTCTGGCTAAATGGCGTTTCTAATGTCTGGTTGATTATCACGGAAACATTTGACAAATCTTTGAGGATGATTTTGAATCCATAGGGTATTGAATAGTGACAATAAAAAATGATGTTCTCAATATAGTTTTTTTTCTCAAAAAAACAAGAGAGTTGTGTATCTTTGAATTACTTCTGCTGATCTTGGAGGTTACGGAAACGGCACAATGGTAATGTCTTCTGGGACGCGGACGGGCCTGTGGCCCAGTGGCAAGCTCCCACAGACGGGAGGCAGCCGGAGGGGGTTCGAGCCCCTGCACCGCACCGGGGTTTTTTTTCCCAAATTTGTGGAAAAACAAAAAAAGGCCACTCGTCGTGCTATTTAAACAGAGATATACATGGTCCACTGACGGTTGCAGCATGATACGCGGCCACAGACGCGTCCTCGCCGTCAGTGGCACGTCCTGGGTAGCCGGGGTTCGTGGCCTTTTCTTGACCCTGCGGAAGAGAGAAACTTCTATCTTTCTAGTCAATGCCTCGGGGGAGGTCATTCCCCCAGGGGTCGAGTTTTTTTTATGTTTTCTGGGACAAGTTAGATCTGGAGGACAGCTTGGGGTTTGGGTTGCTATTGAATCGGCCAAAAAAAAAAGGTGCAATTAAATATGTTGCTGAAGATGCATTACTGCATCAAGTTGCTGAAACAGAAGATAAAGGAAATTCAAAGGTTTATGTGCTCAGATGCATCAAAGCGAAGGAGTGTTGCTTCAAGTGATGATCTTGTGTTCAATCCAGTGTGTATGGTAATATGAGCACTGTTGGCATGGATTCTAAACATATCAAGAATCCAATTCAGGTAGCTAGAACCTAGGTGGCTGTTGTTGGGTAGCAAATGAATTGAGTCCCCAGTCTGAACATTATTTGCTTGATGAATTGGGCCGCAAACTGAAACACCGTGTTGGTTCCATATCAGTGGAACTAGAGGGACTGCATTTTTTTTCTAAAAGAATATAAAAAGCCTTAGTTACCTTTGTTACTAGAGGCATCCTACATTTCTAGGCATCCCACATTTCTGTAAAAATTAGATATTTTTAGAAGCAACCATCCTATCACACAGCTAGGCAGAGGCAGATCAAGCAACAGAGTAGAGATACTGATATTACAGGACAATAGCATGTGCACAAAGAGTACTCACTGAAGTGGTTGCTTCCTTCTCCTTAATAAGCTTCTCCTTTTCCTTGTCTCTCAGCAGCTTGGAGACAAGGCCAGCCCTCCTCTTACCCTTGGCAATGGCATCCTCCAGTTCAGATACCGCAGAAGGCTTCTTGTCGCGGACCTTCCAGACGTCGCCCCTGCGGATGAGCACCTTGGCTGCTTTCCAGCCGTCGATACTGGTGTCGATGACGGTCACGTCGGTCCTGCTGGTGCGCTCGCCGTCGGCCTCCGCGGCGCGCTCCGCCCGGCGACGCTTCTTGGCCTTGACAATCTTTTCCTTCTTGTCCTTGTGGGGGCGCGGCTGAGGAGGCAGAGCAGGGATCGACTGGTCGTCGTCGGTCCTCGGGCGGGGCCGGGACTGCTTGCGGAAGGCCTTCGGCGGCGGGGTGCCCGGCGGCGCGGAGGACGGGACCGCGAAGACATCGGAGATCACGGCGACGAGCTCCAGCTGTGGCGGCTGCGGCGGCTGTGGGGAATTGCTAGAGCTAGGGTTTGGCCGCGAGGGATTGCGTGGCGGGCGGGGCTGCTGCTGCGACTGCTTGGGCTTAGCGGGGGCCTTGGGAGGCGTCTCCCTGATGACTACGGCGATATTGGTTTGGTGATTGGAGGGAGGCGGCGGCGGCGGCGGCACGGGTGGGGTTGGGGTCGGGGGCGGGGGAGGCTGCGGCTGCGACTGTCGATTCCCGTAGAGGAGGTCGTCGATGTTGAGGTGGGAGGGGACGGAGAGGCCTCCTTTGGTGTGCAGCCGGTGGAGCCATGACGGCGTGCTACTAGCGGCGGCGGCGGCCGCCGCCGCAGCGGTGAGCACCGTTTGGCAGCACGGCATTGCCTTCCGTCCTCTCCCCTCCGGCTGGGTAGGGACTGGGGGACGACTGAAGAAGAGAACGAAAAAGAGGAAGTGAAGTAGGGCCATCCTCTCTCTAGGAAATAAATTAGTAAAAGGAAGGGGAGAGATTTGCCATAATTTTCTAAATCTGTTTTTCCGGGACAAGAGCATCTTCAGAAGTCTATTTAAAATATCTATACTCTCTAAATCATTAAATAAAAGTTACTTTTTATATATTTAGGCCGTGTTTAGATCCGGATTGGGGAATCCGAATTTGGGACTGTGCAAGTCTCGTCGTCATAAATGCGACACTGTAGCGTTTCGTTTGTATGTGCGAAAAATTATCCAAAAATTTATTAATTAGGCTCAAAATATTCGTCTCGTAGAGTACAACAAAACTGTGCAATTAGTTTTTTATTTTATCTATATTTAGTACTCCATACATGTTATGACATTTTGATGTGATAGGGAATCTTCTTTTTGCATAGTGAATTTGGGAGTAGGAATTCTAGAACTAAACAGGGCCTTATACTTTTCAACAGCTTTTCTATATCTAAATTAGTAAAAAGAAGGGGAGAGATTTGCCATAATTTTCTAAATCTGTTTTTCCGGAATAAGAGCATCTCCAGGAATCTATTTAAAATATACTCTCTAAACCATCATTTAGAGAGACATTTAAGTAAAAGTTATTTTTTTATATCTTTATACTTTTCAACAGCTTTTCTATATCTTATGCTAGAGAGTCATGTCGCTCTCTATTCTTTGTTAGCGAGAAATCCGAAATAGAGAATATCTATATTTAGATATTTGAAGAAACTATTAGAAAGTGTTTTTTTACTAAAGTCTCTATTTCTGTAAATTAGAAAAGATATAAAAAGTCTTCTAGAGATGCTCTAACATATGTATGCAAACTCACCCATACGAATAATATATGTATGCAAACCTATCTATATAAGAAACTCCGAGATTGATGAAGTCATCGTAGACATCTTGGATAAGTCATCTACCACTAAAAAAATAGCTTTGATTGAATCATGTAATAAATCTAGAAAAATGCAATATTAGGTTCCATTAGAAGAAACCTTTTCAGCTAATCTACTACTAGTTTACAATTTTAAATCTATTTCTAAATAATCTTTTTTCCAATTGTGCACACAATTACCGGTACCACATAAAATTAAAACCAACGAGAAATCTTCAATATGACCACAAATATGCTATTAGAGTATCTCCAAAGGCCTCTAATAATTTTTTCAAATAACTAGTTAATGGGATATCCTGATATTTGTTGTGTGGTTATTTATTTGAGGAGTTATTTTTGGAGTTGTCAATAATCTTGTGGATCCGTCTCATGCGTTCCAGCTCGTGTCCACGAGGACCACTAAACCAACATCGAACAATGCACAATAGAGCCTGCAACCAGGCAACCCAATTAACAGCAAATGCAGTCTGGCCCGGCCAAACAAGCAAATCAATAAAAATCATCTGAATGCACTCGTCCCAGCTCTGTCCAGCCTATACACATCAACCAATCATGCCATGGTGTTCGTCTTCTTGAGGATATACCTATTTCGGGCCTCATGATGCTACCGTAACAAGGAATAGCTCTGTCGTGCACCCCTTTCCACTCCAAATCCTGGCCGCCGGAAACGATATCATTCCTTCTTTCTCTCCTCCTCCTCCATCCTCCTTCCAGATCCTCCCCACTCTCTCCCTCTATACCCAACCTACGTCGCCATGGTCATTTTTTGCGATGCCAGACCTGACTGCCACCATCGGCTTCCGGGATGGTGTCGCCAGCGTTCATCTCCGCCACGCCGATTCCGGACTGGATCTGCTGTCTGCCAACTTGGATACGGCCCTCCCTGGTGGCATCAGCAGCTTGGCCATGCCGCCACCAGCGTCCATCACCGACCACTACCAGAATACTTCACATCCGCCCGCCCCCTCCGCCTCGGCCCTTTTTGGACCCGGTGCTGAAGGGGGTTCAGCACCGGGTCCAACGGCTACGAGCGGGGGCGGACGAGGTCCGTAACGCGATTGATGTGATGCATCTGACGAAGAATCTTTGCGTGAACTTGATAAGCTTCCTGGGTACTTATGGGAAGCCAAAAGATACACTGGAAGCACGTCAGGAGCTGAAACGATTGAAGCAATGGACTGATCTACATCCAGAAAAGAGAGACAAAGGACGCCAGTACTTGCATCCTGCCAGCTTCACTCTCAGCAAAGAAGAGAAGGCAAGCATGTTTGAATGCTTGAACAGTATCAAGGTTCCGTCTGGCTACTCCTCCAATATTAAGGGAATAATAAATATGAAAGAGAAGAAGTTCACAAACCTGAAGTCTCACGACTGCCATGTGTTGATGACACAGCTGCTTCCCGTCATACTCAGGGGTGTGCTACCAGTTAATGTGCGGAAAGCCATTGTGAAGCTATGTGCATTCCTCAATGCAATTTCTCAGAAGGTGATCAATCCAGACCACTTAGATCAGCTACAGAACGACGTGGTGCAATGTCTTGTCAGCTTTGAGATGATATTTCCACCATCCTTCTTCAATATCATGACACATCTATTGGTTCACCTCGTCAAAGAGATTCGTATATTGGGCCCAGTATTTCTACACAACATGTTCCCATTTGAGAGGTTCTTCGCTGTCCTAAAGAAGTATGTCCGTAATCGTTCTCGTCCAGAAGGATGCATTGCTAAGGGATACGAAACGGAGGAGGTCATTGAATTCTGTGTTGACTTTGTCGACGATCTTATGCCGATTGGTGTGCCCGAATCCCATCACGAGGGGAGACTTGGTGGAAAGGGCACACTAGGGAGAAGATCGATGGTGATCAAGGACGTTGAGACATTTCGTAAAGCGCACCTCACAGTTTTGCAACAATCAACCTTAGTTGCTCCGTACATCGAGGAGCACATGCAGATTCTCAGGGACGAAAACTCAACAAAGTCTGCGGCCTTCATTCAGCGTCTGCACAATAGTACTTTCGCCGATTGGTTGCGAAGACGTCTTATGGGTGTCGAGGGCATTGATGCGCAGCTAGCTTTTGTAGCTAGAGGTCCATCGAGCACGATCTTGACATTCCAAGGATACGACATCAATGGGTATACATTTTACACAAGAGCCCAGGACAAGAAAAGCACCAACCAAAAGATACAGCGCATGTTGCAGGACCACAAGACTGACCTGTACCCAGATTGCAAAGAGGGGCTAAAGAAGTTGGGTAGCACACTTGAACTTCTGCAGTGGAAGGCAGCAAATGGTGTTACTGATAAGGGTTTCGAGGAGCTACTGAAACTCGTAAAGAAGATTCTTCCAGAGGGTAACGAATTGCCATCGACGACGTATCAAGCAAAACGTGTTGTTTGCCCTCTCGGTTTGGAGGTGCAGAAGATGCGTGTCCTAATGATATTGAAATGTATATTGGAAATGTTATATGTTTGAAATGTATATTGGAAAATGCTTCATTTAAATGTATTGGAGATATTTACATTGAAATGTATATTGGAAATGTTATATGTTTGAAATGTATATTGGAAAATGCTTCATTTAAATGTATTGGAGATATTTACATTGAAATGTATATTGGAAATGTTATATGTTTGAAATGTATATTGGAAAATGCTTCATTTAAATGTATTGGAGATATTTACATTGAAATGTATATTGGAAATGTTATATGTTTGAAATGTATATTGGAAAATGCTTCATTTAAATGTATTGGAGATATTTACATTGAAATGTATATTGGAAATGTTATATGTTTGAAATGTATATTGGAAAATGCTTCATTTAAATGTATTGGAGATATTTACATTGAAATGTATATTGGAAATGTTATATGTTTGAAATGTATATTGGAAAATGCTTCATTTAAATGTATTGGAGATATTTACATTGAAATGTATATTGGAAATGTTATATGTTTGAAATGTATATTGGAAAATGCTTCATTTAAATGTATTGGAGATATTTACATTGAAATGTATATTGGAAATGTTATATGTTTGAAATGTATATTGGAAAATGCTTCATTTAAATGTATTGGAGATATTTACATTGAAATGTATATTGGAAATGTTATATGTTTGAAATGTATATTGGAAAATGCTTCATTTAAATGTATTGGAGATATTTACATTGAAATGTATATTGGAAATGTTATATGTTTGAAATGTATATTGGAAAATGCTTCATTTAAATGTATTGGAGATATTTACATTGAAATGTATATTGGAAATGTTATATGTTTGAAATGTATATTGGAAAATGCTTCATTTAAATGTATTGGAGATATTTACATTGAAATGTATATTGGAAATGTTATATGTTTGAAATGTATATTGGAAAATGCTTCATTTAAATGTATTGGAGATATTTACATTGAAATGTATATTGGAAATGTTATATGTTTGAAATGTATATTGGAAAATGCTTCATTTAAATGTATTGGAGATATTTACATTGAAATGTATATTGGAAATGTTATATGTTTGAAATGTATATTGGAAAATGCTTCATTTAAATGTATTGGAGATATTTACATTGAAATGTATATTGGAAATGTTATATGTTTGAAATGTATATTGGAAAATGCTTCATTTAAATGTATTGGAGATATTTACATTGAAATGTATATTGGAAATGTTATATGTTTGAAATGTATATTGGAAAATGCTTCATTTAAATGTATTGGAGATATTTACATTGAAATGTATATTGGAAATGTTATATGTTTGAAATGTATATTGGAAAATGCTTCATTTAAATGTATTGGAGATATTTACATTGAAATGTATATTGGAAATGTTATATGTTTGAAATGTATATTGGAAAATGCTTCATTTAAATGTATTGGAGATATTTACATTGAAATGTATATTGGAAATGTTATATGTTTGAAATGTATATTGGAAAATGCTTCATTTAAATGTATTGGAGATATTTACATTGAAATGTATATTGGAAATGTTATATGTTTGAAATGTATATTGGAAAATGCTTCATTTAAATGTATTGGAGATATTTACATTGAAATGTATATTGGAAATGTTATATGTTTGAAATGTATATTGGAAAATGCTTCATTTAAATGTATTGGAGATATTTACATTGAAATGTATATTGGAAATGTTATATGTTTGAAATGTATATTGGAAAATGCTTCATTTAAATGTATTGGAGATATTTACATTGAAATGTATATTGGAAATGTTATATGTTTGAAATGTATATTGGAAAATGCTTCATTTAAATGTATTGGAGATATTTACATTGAAATGTATATTGGAAATGTTATATGTTTGAAATGTATATTGGAAAATGCTTCATTTAAATGTATTGGAGATATTTACATTGAAATGTATATTGGAAATGTTATATGTTTGAAATGTATATTGGAAAATGCTTCATTTAAATGTATTGGAGATATTTACATTGAAATGTATATTGGAAATGTTATATGTTTGAAATGTATATTGGAAAATGCTTCATTTAAATGTATTGGAGATATTTACATTGAAATGTATATTGGAAATGTTATATGTTTGAAATGTATATTGGAAAATGCTTCATTTAAATGTATTGGAGATATTTACATTGAAATGTATATTGGAAATGTTATATGTTTGAAATGTATATTGGAAAATGCTTCATTTAAATGTATTGGAGATATTTACATTGAAATGTATATTGGAAATGTTATATGTTTGAAATGTATATTGGAAAATGCTTCATTTAAATGTATTGGAGATATTTACATTGAAATGTATATTGGAAATGTTATATGTTTGAAATGTATATTGGAAAATGCTTCATTTAAATGTATTGGAGATATTTACATTGAAATGTATATTGGAAATGTTATATGTTTGAAATGTATATTGGAAAATGCTTCATTTAAATGTATTGGAGATATTTACATTGAAATGTATATTGGAAATGTTATATGTTTGAAATGTATATTGGAAAATGCTTCATTTAAATGTATTGGAGATATTTACATTGAAATGTATATTGGAAATGTTATATGTTTGAAATGTATATTGGAAAATGCTTCATTTAAATGTATTGGAGATATTTACATTGAAATGTATATTGGAAATGTTATATGTTTGAAATGTATATTGGAAAATGCTTCATTTAAATGTATTGGAGATATTTACATTGAAATGTATATTGGAAATGTTATATGTTTGAAATGTATATTGGAAAATGCTTCATTTAAATGTATTGGAGATATTTACATTGAAATGTATATTGGAAATGTTATATGTTTGAAATGTATATTGGAAAATGCTTCATTTAAATGTATTGGAGATATTTACATTGAAATGTATATTGGAAATGTTATATGTTTGAAATGTATATTGGAAAATGCTTCATTTAAATGTATTGGAGATATTTACATTGAAATGTATATTGGAAATGTTATATGTTTGAAATGTATATTGGAAAATGCTTCATTTAAATGTATTGGAGATATTTACATTGAAATGTATATTGGAAATGTTATATGTTTGAAATGTATATTGGAAAATGCTTCATTTAAATGTATTGGAGATATTTACATTGAAATGTATATTGGAAATGTTATATGTTTGAAATGTATATTGGAAAATGCTTCATTTAAATGTATTGGAGATATTTACATTGAAATGTATATTGGAAATGTTATATGTTTGAAATGTATATTGGAAAATGCTTCATTTAAATGTATTGGAGATATTTACATTGAAATGTATATTGGAAATGTTATATGTTTGAAATGTATATTGGAAAATGCTTCATTTAAATGTATTGGAGATATTTACATTGAAATGTATATTGGAAATGTTATATGTTTGAAATGTATATTGGAAAATGCTTCATTTAAATGTATTGGAGATATTTACATTGAAATGTATATTGGAAATGTTATATGTTTGAAATGTATATTGGAAAATGCTTCATTTAAATGTATTGGAGATATTTACATTGAAATGTATATTGGAAATGTTATATGTTTGAAATGTATATTGGAAAATGCTTCATTTAAATGTATTGGAGATATTTACATTGAAATGTATATTGGAAATGTTATATGTTTGAAATGTATATTGGAAAATGCTTCATTTAAATGTATTGGAGATATTTACATTGAAATGTATATTGGAAATGTTATATGTTTGAAATGTATATTGGAAAATGCTTCATTTAAATGTATTGGAGATATTTACATTGAAATGTATATTGGAAATGTTATATGTTTGAAATGTATATTGGAAAATGCTTCATTTAAATGTATTGGAGATATTTACATTGAAATGTATATTGGAAATGTTATATGTTTGAAATGTATATTGGAAAATGCTTCATTTAAATGTATTGGAGATATTTACATTGAAATGTATATTGGAAATGTTATATGTTTGAAATGTATATTGGAAAATGCTTCATTTAAATGTATTGGAGATATTTACATTGAAATGTATATTGGAAATGTTATATGTTTGAAATGTATATTGGAAAATGCTTCATTTAAATGTATTGGAGATATTTACATTGAAATGTATATTGGAAATGTTATATGTTTGAAATGTATATTGGAAAATGCTTCATTTAAATGTATTGGAGATATTTACATTGAAATGTATATTGGAAATGTTATATGTTTGAAATGTATATTGGAAAATGCTTCATTTAAATGTATTGGAGATATTTACATTGAAATGTATATTGGAAATGTTATATGTTTGAAATGTATATTGGAAAATGCTTCATTTAAATGTATTGGAGATATTTACATTGAAATGTATATTGGAAATGTTATATGTTTGAAATGTATATTGGAAAATGCTTCATTTAAATGTATTGGAGATATTTACATTGAAATGTATATTGGAAATGTTATATGTTTGAAATGTATATTGGAAAATGCTTCATTTAAATGTATTGGAGATATTTACATTGAAATGTATATTGGAAATGTTATATGTTTGAAATGTATATTGGAAAATGCTTCATTTAAATGTATTGGAGATATTTACATTGAAATGTATATTGGAAATGTTATATGTTTGAAATGTATATTGGAAAATGCTTCATTTAAATGTATTGGAGATATTTACATTGAAATGTATATTGGAAATGTTATATGTTTGAAATGTATATTGGAAAATGCTTCATTTAAATGTATTGGAGATATTTACATTGAAATGTATATTGGAAATGTTATATGTTTGAAATGTATATTGGAAAATGCTTCATTTAAATGTATTGGAGATATTTACATTGAAATGTATATTGGAAATGTTATATGTTTGAAATGTATATTGGAAAATGCTTCATTTAAATGTATTGGAGATATTTACATTGAAATGTATATTGGAAATGTTATATGTTTGAAATGTATATTGGAAAATGCTTCATTTAAATGTATTGGAGATATTTACATTGAAATGTATATTGGAAATGTTATATGTTTGAAATGTATATTGGAAAATGCTTCATTTAAATGTATTGGAGATATTTACATTGAAATGTATATTGGAAATGTTATATGTTTGAAATGTATATTGGAAAATGCTTCATTTAAATGTATTGGAGATATTTACATTGAAATGTATATTGGAAATGTTATATGTTTGAAATGTATATTGGAAAATGCTTCATTTAAATGTATTGGAGATATTTACATTGAAATGTATATTGGAAATGTTATATGTTTGAAATGTATATTGGAAAATGCTTCATTTAAATGTATTGGAGATATTTACATTGAAATGTATATTGGAAATGTTATATGTTTGAAATGTATATTGGAAAATGCTTCATTTAAATGTATTGGAGATATTTACATTGAAATGTATATTGGAAATGTTATATGTTTGAAATGTATATTGGAAAATGCTTCATTTAAATGTATTGGAGATATTTACATTGAAATGTATATTGGAAATGTTATATGTTTGAAATGTATATTGGAAAATGCTTCATTTAAATGTATTGGAGATATTTACATTGAAATGTATATTGGAAATGTTATATGTTTGAAATGTATATTGGAAAATGCTTCATTTAAATGTATTGGAGATATTTACATTGAAATGTATATTGGAAATGTTATATGTTTGAAATGTATATTGGAAAATGCTTCATTTAAATGTATTGGAGATATTTACATTGAAATGTATATTGGAAATGTTATATGTTTGAAATGTATATTGGAAAATGCTTCATTTAAATGTATTGGAGATATTTACATTGAAATGTATATTGGAAATGTTATATGTTTGAAATGTATATTGGAAAATGCTTCATTTAAATGTATTGGAGATATTTACATTGAAATGTATATTGGAAATGTTATATGTTTGAAATGTATATTGGAAAATGCTTCATTTAAATGTATTGGAGATATTTACATTGAAATGTATATTGGAAATGTTATATGTTTGTATAATGTATAATATCGAAAATGTTTAATATCAGAAATTCTATTGCGAACCCGAATCCCTTAGTGAACCACTTCGTGTCGTGCAACCCCCTTAGCGAACCCGTTCGTCACGTAAATGTTATATGTTTGAAATGTATATTGGAAAATGCTTCATTTAAATGTATTGGAGATATTTACATTGAAATGTATATTGGAAATGTTATATGTTTGAAATGTATATTGGAAAATGCTTCATTTAAATGTATTGGAGATATTTACATTGAAATGTATATTGGAAATGTTATATGTTTGAAATGTATATTGGAAAATGCTTCATTTAAATGTATTGGAGATATTTACATTGAAATGTATATTGGAAATGTTATATGTTTGAAATGTATATTGGAAAATGCTTCATTTAAATGTATTGGAGATATTTACATTGAAATGTATATTGGAAATGTTATATGTTTGAAATGTATATTGGAAAATGCTTCATTTAAATGTATTGGAGATATTTACATTGAAATGTATATTGGAAATGTTATATGTTTGAAATGTATATTGGAAAATGCTTCATTTAAATGTATTGGAGATATTTACATTGAAATGTATATTGGAAATGTTATATGTTTGAAATGTATATTGGAAAATGCTTCATTTAAATGTATTGGAGATATTTACATTGAAATGTATATTGGAAATGTTATATGTTTGTATAATGTATACTATCGAAAATGTTTATTATCGGAAATTCTATGGCGTACCCGAACCCATCGCGCACCCGAACCCCTTAGCGAATCCGTTTTTTCGCGCACCGACCCCCCTTAGCGAACCCTTAGCGAATCAATTCACACCGCGCACCCGAACCCCTTGGCGAATCCGTTTTTCACGCACCGACCCCCTTAGCGAAAATGTTAGAAATATTGGGAATATGTATGCTTAGTATATATTTCTTATCAATTATTTTTAATTCTATAGATGGCGGACAACAACAACCCTGTCCCACCCATGCAAGGGGACAACAACAACCCTGTCCCAGCCATGCAAGAGGACAACGACACCTTCTTTGCGAATCAACTTTTTGATATTGTAACCCAACCAATGTCCATGGATCAAGTGTTGGTGTGTGCCAAACAGGGACCGGGAAATAATTTATGTGCATACTATGTGTGCGACTACATGTGGAATTGGGGACATAAAAAGCTTACACAACACGATATTATGGTACGTAATAATAAACACATTTCCATTATTATTAAGTGCACAATTATTGTCTCCAACTCGACGGATTAAATGTCTTTCAAATATTTTTAAATTATAGATGTCCTGCACCTCTCCAACAAGCCACAGGCGGGACCGGTTCCACAGAGCATGCACCTCTCCAAGATGCGGCCCTTATTAGCCCTCCACAGCAATATCAAAGCAGTCACGCTTCCACACAGGCCGCCGAAGCGGTCCGTTACACCGTGGATGAAATAACTCAACGGACCGCGTGCGAGCTTGTCGTCAGGCAGAAGAACTTAGCTGTGGTGGTACGTATGCGACCTTAGTTCATACTGCATACATTTCACCGTAAATACCATTCATTTACTAACTTTCTTTGTGACTACTAACTTATCAGGTCGCATACGGTATGACCAAACGTGTGGAAGAAGGGCAAAAATGGCACTGCAATGACATTCCACATGGTTACGTACCTGTTGAGGTGGAGCAAGTCGTCACCAGCTGGGAAGACTTGGAACTTGACATCCCCGGAGGTGACGGAGAAACAAAACTCGGTCAGTGTTCTCACTGCATCATTCTATGGAGCAAGGCAGACATCGTTATACCCGATACACCTGCGGCTACCAACAAGCCCCCGTCACCTCCAAGAGATCCACATCATGACGATTCTCCGGGAGCTCCTGATGCAAGCCCGTCTCCTCCGCCAAAGAGGTCTCCGTCTCCTCCGCCGAAGAGGGGACGCCGCACTAAAGCCTCTGCCCCCACTCCACCAGCGAAGAAGGCGCGAAAAACTAGAGAGAAGCCCGCACCAGAGAAAAGAGCGGGCGAGAAGACTCTAGAGGAGCTCGAAGCCTCGGTAAAAGCAGACACAAAGAGGCAAATGGCCGAGTGGAGGAGAAAACCTGAGCCGGAGCCGAAGCTTGATCCCACCATCGTGAAGTCATTCCTCGGTAATTTGAGCAAGGGTCAACAGAAGGAAGTAATAGTAACAGACTATGACCGCTCATTACTGAAATCTCGCCGGAAACGGAAGGCTGCGGATAAGGAGGCGGGCCCATCCAAAAAGGTTCCTCAGCTCGGCCAGCAACCTCAGCGTCCCTTGGGTCCATTGCCATCTCTGGACGAGCTTAACATTCAACGAGTAATGGCCGAGACTGGACTAACCAGAGCGCAAGTCCTGGGGGAAGAAGAGGTGCCTGTAAACACAACGCTGAAGTGGCCGTTTAAGCTTGGCGAGCCTATGGTCCCTCCTGAAATGGAGAGCAACCTACAGACGAAGATGCGCCGATTCCATGACTGGTATTTGGAAGAATCAAGAAGGAATAAACGGCGCATGATAAAAGTAGGCGTGAAGGACCAAGACTTCTACAATGGTGACGCGGATTTTGTCTGGCTCAGGTTTAATGATATATATGAGCTGTACCACCGCGACGCCATGGACGTGGATTTGATCACATGTTGGACACTGTAAGTACTTTGTTGTTGCTTATAATTCACAGTTTGAAAACATTAATTCCAATCTATGCTGACGCGGGCTTTATTTATTGCTTAACATATGCAGAATGGAGATTCAAAAATGTCGCAGATCCGGGATATATGACGTTGGTTTCACCCGAGTGGAGGATGACGGGGAGCCAGTTGAGCCCCCAAAAGTGGCCAAGAAATTTGTATCTCAGTGTGGGGTAATTGTACGGGACAATGTGCCCATTAGTATCAGAAAATGGAAGTCCACGGACCCCACTGAGGAGTACGTGCTCCCCGATACAGAGAAAGAGATGCTATGGATGGAATTAAAGGAAATATTCGACTGGCCTAGCACTCGTGAAGCAGAACTAAGGGATTGGACAATGAAGAAGATGACAGTTCTGTTTCAGGATTTTAAGAAGAAGTTGTACCCGCATTGGCTCAAAACCGGAGAGGCCCCGGATCCTGAGAAGTATAAGAAGATCAACGATGACGAGTGGGAAGCATTCATTGAGTACAAAACCTCCGAAGAGGGTGCAACGGCTAGCGCTAGAAACGCTGGAAACGCCGCAAATAAGAAGTACTCGCATAAGATGGGTTCGGGAGGTTACAAGGCAAGCATCGCTAAATGGGAGAAGATGGAAGAAGATCTATATGCTAGAGGCATCACTCCAGCGACACATGACTGGCCCACAAGGACCAAGCATTGGTACTATGGTCATGGAGGCACCCTAAGCCCAATCGACGGCTCCTTAGTTTTTCCCGAGGACTTGCGAGAACTAGCTCAGCGTCTCCTCGATATCCTCAGGGCATCTGATAGGGGAGAATTTGTTGCCGATAGAGACAGAGATGAGCTAACCTATGCCTTAGGGAACAAGGAGCATCCTGGACGGACGCGCGGCGTAGGCACAAGCGTCTCATGGAAGAAAGGTTTCCAAGAGCACGCCGCCACCTATAGGAGCCGTTCGAGGAAGAAGGCCAAATATGAGCAGAGGGTGAGGGACCTAGAGCAAACGGTTGCCGCCCAGGGCTCAAAGCTCCAAGAAATGGAGTCAGAGATGGAGCGACGGATGAAGGTAGCATGGCTGCAGATACAACAAGCCACAGGCGGGACCGGTTCCACAGAGCATGCACCAGGCGGGACCGGTTCCACAGAGCATGCACCAGGCGGGACCGGTTCCACAGAGCATGCACCAGGCGGGACCGGTTCCACAGAGCATGCACCAGGCGGGACCGGTTCCACAGAGCATGCACCAGGCGGGACCGGTTCCACAGAGCATGCACCAGGCGGGACCGGTTCCACAGAGCATGCACCAGGCGGGACCGGTTCCACAGAGCATGCACCAGGCGGGACCGGTTCCACAGAGCATGCACCTCTCCAAGATGCGGCCCTTATTAGCCCTCCACAGCAATATCAAAGCAGTCACGCTTCCACACAGGCCGCCAAACCGGTCCGTTACCCCGTGGATGAAATAACTCAACGGACCGCGTGCGAGCTTGTCGTCAGGCAGAAGAACCTTACTGTGGTGGTACGTATGCGACCTTAGTTCATACTGCATACATTTCACCGTAAATACCATTCATTTACTAACTTTCTTTGTGACTACTAACTTATCAGGTCGCATACGGTATGACCAAACGTGTGGAAGAAGGGCAAAAATGGCACTGCAATGACATTCCACATGGTTACGTACCTGTTGAGGTGGAGCAAGTCGTCACCAGCTGGGAAGACTTGGAACTTGACATCCCCGGAGGTGACGGAGAAACAAAACTCGGTCAGTGTTCTCACTGCATCATTCTATGGAGCAAGGCAGACATCGTTATACCCGATACACCTGCGGCTACCAACAAGCCCCCGTCACCTCCAAGAGATCCACAGGATCATGACGATTCTCCGGGAGCTCCTGATGCAAGCCCGTCTCCTCCGCCAAAGAGGTCTCCGTCTCCTCCGCCGAAGAGGTCTCCGTCTCCTCCGCCAAAGAGGGGACGCCGCACTAAAGCCTCTGCCCCCACTCCACCAGCGAAGAAGGCGCGAAAAACTAGAGAGAAGCCCGCACCAGAGAAAAGAGCGGGCGAGAAGACTCTAGAGGAGCTCGAAGCCTCGGTAAAAGCAGACACAAAGAGGCAAATGGCCGAGTGGAGGAGAAAACCTGAGCCGGAGCCGAAGCTTGATCCCACCATCGTGAAGTCATTCCTCGGTAATTTGAGCAAGGGTCAACAGAAGGAAGTAATAGTAACAGACTATGACCGCTCATTACTGAAATCTCGCCGGAAACGGAAGGCTGCGGATAAGGAGGCGGGCCCATCCAAAAAGGTTCCTCAGCTCGGCCAGCAACCTCAGCGTCCCTTGGGTCCATTGCCATCTCTGGACGAGCTTAACATTCAACGAGTAATGGCCGAGACTGGACTAACCAGAGCGCAAGTCCTGGGGGAAGAAGAGGTGCCTGTAAACACAACACTGAAGTGGCCGTTTAAGCTTGGCGAGCCTATGGTCCCTCCTGAAATGGAGAGCAACCTACAGACGAAGATGCGCCGATTCCATGACTGGTATTTGGAAGAATCAAGAAGGAATAAACGGCGCATGATAAAAGTAGGCGTGAAGGACCAAGACTTCTACAATGTCTTAAAATTTTTAGAATGTCTTCTTTTTTGGGACGGAGGGAGTAGTTATCTGTTAAAACATGGCAATATATAGTATAGCATATGTAAATATGTAATGAAGGCCGGCTGCCATGATCTGGATAACTTATTCCATGCATGTCCATGTTGGTATTACGTTGGAATTAATATCGCCTCGAACCAAAGTATCATCTCACTTTGCTAACTTGACCGTTATATGACCGTTTCAGTTCAAACTAATCGAATTGGTTGAAACTAAATAAAACACTACCGACAACAAATTTTCTTTGCTTAACCATCAGAAGCAGGACGGCTTTTAGTTCGATCGTGAATGCAGGCTGGAAAAGTAATAGTCCCTGGAGCTAGAAAGAATTGACGCAATTGCAGAACAGCTCGTCGGATGGATCTGGGACGAGGTCGTCAATCCCCGAGGAGAATACTTCTCGCCAGTACTGGAGGACGTGCCGGACAGTGCAACAAGATAGTCGTCAATCTTAATTAAGTAGAAAATACAGTTTAAATATATATAACTCGAGTTGAGATGCATGAATATCTACTTTTGTAATATATATGTCTTCTATTTTGATGAAATGTCAGCTAGTATGAATATAGAGTCGGCCGAATACGCATTAGAATACACGTATTAGAATATATACGTATATATAAACGTGCATGTATGGCTACTGAAAAAAGCAAAAAAAAAGAAATTCGGGGCCTTTAGCACTGGTTGTGGACACTGCTAAAGGCGCCGCGGGGGTAGGCCCTTTAGCACCGGTTGCAGGCTGCAACCGGTGCTAAAGGGACCCTTTAGCACCGGTTATTCAACCCGGTGCTAAAGGGGTACCCCTTTAGCCTCGGATTAGTTGCACCGGGTGGGAAACCCGGTGCTAAAGGGCTTTCCCACCCGGTGCAGATGTCGAGGGGGAGAGCGTTCTAAGAAAAAAATCCCTGCGAAGGTGATGTGGTATTTCCCTCTGATACCCCGTCTGAAGCGTTTGTTCAGGAACAAAGACCATGCCAAACAGATGCGCTGGCACAAAGAAGAACGTAAGCAGGATGACATGTTGAGACCCGCCGATGGATCCCAGTGGAGGAACATCGACAGAGCATTCCCAGAGTTTGATGCTGATGCGAGGAAACACTAGAGACGCAATGCCGCTCACTAGCAATCTCCAAGTAGAAATCTTTGATGTTTGGGGGATCGACTTCGTGGGTCCTTTCCCCAACTCAGGAGGCTATAAGTTATAAACACATTTCCATTATTATTAAGTGCACAATTATTGTCTCCAACTCGGCGGATTAAATATCTTTCAATTATTTGTAAATTATAGATGTTCAGGCTGAAGGAAGAGTCCCTGGAGCTAGAAAGAATTGACGCAATTGCAGAACAGCTCGTCGGATGGATCTGGGACGAGGTCGTCAATCCCCGAGGAGAATACTTCTCGCCAGTACTGGAGGACGTGCCGGACAGTGCAACAAGATAGTCGTCAATCTTAATTAAGTAGAAAATACAGTTTAAATATATATAACTCGAGTTGAGATGCATGAATATCTACTTTTGTAATATATATGTCTTCTATTTTGATGAAATGTCAGCTAGTATGAATATAGAGTCGGCCGAATACGCATTAGAATACACGTATTAGAATATATACGTATATAGACGTGCACGCATGGCTACTGAAAAAAGCAAAAAAAAAAAGAAATCCGGGGTCTTTAGCACCGGTTTCAGGCAGCAACCGGTGCTAAAGGCAGGCCCTTTAGCACCGGTTATTCGACCCGGTGCTAAAGGGGTACCCCTTTAGCCTCGGATTAGTGGCACCGGGTGGGAAACCCGGTGCTAAAGGCCTTTCCCACCCGGTGCAAATGTCGATCATTCTGGTAGTGGACCGCATCAATGTTTGATCTGGCCACTAACACCATGGACCCATCTCATCCACGCAATTGTCCACTCGCTCCCTCCTTGTGAGACGTGGATATGCTGGTTCGGTCCCCATGACATGGATTACGAGGTGGGTCGTTGGAGTTGGCAGCATGCACTTCAAGCCAGGGGCGGAGCCAGAAAAGCCCTCCAACCCGGGCTAATCATCAGAAAAGTGTTGCATTATTGATAACTGGGCAGAATACGATCGTTTTGGGCCTAAATATTATAGAGGTTTACATGAGGTAAACTAGGATGGGTCCGTGCTGCAGCATGCCTAGCACGGGCCCTAGATCTGCCCCTACTTCAAGCGATGCACGTGGCTGGGGATTCACCCTATGCTCTCGTCTCATGGCTGTCATGGGGATACGCAGTGGCCATCGGCCGATCGGCTGGCCTGGCCATTGCTGCTCATTGCTTGTTCTTGCATCATGATGGCACAATCATCATGATACTCTACATTGTTCATGGTGCGCTTGTGTTGTGTGCGTACCCCATTACCCCATGTCAACGCTTTGTGCACACAGCTCTTGCGCCGCAGCCCGCAGGCATGCTACCGGCTGCCGTTTAGACATCCACGACCTCTGACTGGGGGGTGTGCGTGTGTGCATGCATGCTTACGCCCATGTGAAGGTCTTCCCCTGCTAGCCTTGCCTAGGACAGGGACAGGGACCTAAAATGGTAGCAGCTCCCCTAGAGTGTGCAGCCACACCTCCCTTGGCCCAAACCTGGTGCCTCCTTGGAGCGGGGGATTACGGATAACACAACATCAACATGACTGAAATACACTTTGATGAGGAGGATTGGTGGGAGGTTCTTAGTCTTATGCAACTAGTATGGATTGGCTAGACTTGCAAGTTCTTTGGTCTATTTTGGTAGCTAGGAGGACATTGGAAGGAGCGTATCTGCATGATGCTTTGTCATGGGATGTTTTGGGCTGTGTTCAAGAATCTTAATGCACTTCTCCATTCATGGCACCACCTCTCTCCTAGTTAGTGTGGAAGTGCTTGTTCTTGTTGAGTTGTCTCTCTTTTTTTTTGTAATTTAGAATTTCCTTTTTCTCTTAACAAAATATGTGCTAAGCCCATTTGCTAAAATAAGATTGCGGGTGGAAGCCTTATTGGTTGTGTCATGTATTGCCAAATAGGATTTTTATTATGTGATAAGAAAAAAGTGGTTATTTTGTGAAATAGTCTATCATGTGTTAAAATTTAGGATTGCACGACTACTCTCCAACTATTGTATGAGTTGTTGCTATGCAAAGTGAAGAATGGAGCAACGGGTTTATCGATAGATAACTTAGTTAGCAATGCCATAGCATACTCATCAGATTGATATCCATCAGCCACTTGTTTAATCCACTGTAGAGTACAAGTTGTAATATAGCTGCATACTGTGCCTCATGGGAAGACTTTCTGGACAGAGCGTTCGTGACTCTATTGTCTACTCCTTGATATACAACCTTATATTATTATCCCAAGAGCTTAGAGAACACTTTTTGTTGCCAATGAGTGTGCAACCGTTGTTCATTGTGTTGAGACAAGCTCTTTTAGTTAGTAAATAATAAACTCATTGTGCTGCAAATAAGGCCGCCAATGTTGAATAGCCAAAAGAATGGCCAAATATTATTTTTCAAAAGTGGATAAACCTTGAGACTTGGGAGTTGGGACCTACTGCTTTACTTATGGACTTGGTAGAATATAATGTTGCAATTGGCCTGGGCCACTATTTTTTTTTTTGAAAAGGCCTAGGCCACTTTACATGCTATTCTCTCCGTTTATGTTTACAAGTCGTGGTTAGACTTATCACCGTTTTCTAAATTGAACTTTAACTATTCATTTATCCTATATTATATACTCCCTCCGTTCCAAATTACTATTTATTATTGACTTTTTTCTATAACCTTTGACCATTCGTCTTATTCAACAAATTTATCCAAATATATGAAAAAATAAGTCATATTTAAAGTATATATGATGATAAAATAAGTCACAAATAAAATAAATGATATTTGCATAAATTTTTAAATAAGATAAATGATCAAACGTTTAACGGAAAAGTCAACAATGAGTAGTAATTGGAACGGAGGTAGTATTGTTTATTATTATAAATTCATACTCATTTAAAAGTATATTTGATTAGAAATCTAACCATCTTAACCTTATGTTATGAAAGTTTAGTTATTAGCTAAGGTATTTAGATGAATTGGCTGCGGTTAGCGACTCGGCCCAACAAGACGGGCTCGGGAGAATGGCAGAGCGATGCAGGCGGCTGAGGGTGGCCCAATGGGCGTTGGTGCGGGCAGCGCGACAGAAACTTCCGCCGCAGGAAATGAGCCATGCGGGAGTTGCTTTAAGAACCCACAACAATTGGCGGGTCTAATATAAACTGTAATTGGCATACACAATGTCGTGTTCAGTAAAATTCTGTCAAAGAACATAAGCTACCACCTGTAATGTATCTTTAAGTCGTGCATAGGATCATATATAATACATAAGAAATATAGATAGCTAAATTGGTACGTCAAGAGCCAAAACCCGACAGGTAATTATACCAAACTGCTAAGCCCTGGCGGAAATGCCAATAAGCAAGATTGAGGCTTTTGGTAAATGGCAATAAGCAAGATTGATGCCTTGGGAAAGGAGGAAGGATGCATCTCTTCTAGGCTTCTTCTCGTCCATGAATATCAAGGATTCCAGTTGCACAATGGCACTGCAAGCGAACAAATATTATTTTAACAAAGTTGGAACGGATGCCGTCCTCGTTAAAAAGACTTCAGGCAATCAGCTTATTTTAGTTTGCCCTCTAAAACCTAATAGATTATAGCATCTATGAAGGTGTTCTCAAAAGAAATTTAATACTCCATTGTAGATTATAAACTATTGGTAACAAATGCTCGATCTTAATAAAGCATTTGATCAAGAAACTAACATTATGGATTCAAAACAAGAGAGAAATACAGGGATCCAATGGGCAACAGTAGCAGCATACACGAAAGCATTGCAAACTGATGCATGGATCATAGATGTATCCATGTCCTGGCTCCACGGCATTAGGACATATAGTTCTATTTCTATCTTTCTCAGAATAAGAATTGGTTCTAATATAAATGAAATTATTGAGCCTACAGTTACCTTTACATGTGGGAGATCCCAGAAATTTACTTGTACCCAATACAACCATGTACTGCTTATTGCTAATGAATAAAAATAATCTGAAGGAAAACAATAGAATCCAAAAGGACATTAAAGAATCTAGTCATTCAACCTAGTACTGATTAATCACAATTCAGGATGCATTACATTGTGGCAGGTATTTTCAGTAGATCAATTCTCTCTTCAGCAGTTCAACTTTAATTCTTCTAAACACTGATTCGACAATGCGATAATCTTGATAGAAGGGTTGTGATCTGAAATCTTTTGACACTAACAACAGCGAAAAGTTAAAAATCAGAGAAGCTCGAATGGAAGTGCGAGGAAAAGCCAAGTACAATTTTTGAACATGTAGATCTAATTGAATAACATGTTGATTCAGAAGAATAACTTTTTTCCTAGAATGGACCCATTTGCAATTGCATTAGATCAAGACAACAATACTTGGCTGAAATACTTGACATATCAAAGAAAATACCTGTAGGTTTTTATTCACTGATCCTCGCCAATATCATCTTCTGCCATCTTAAAGTGGCCTAAAATAAAAGCAAGCAAGGAACATACATTTCTTTAGCATTACAAGATTACTCATATACACAAATTACCTCAAGAGTTCAGAAAAAGTAATGGATGTCTAATCTACTTATCGTAACACAGAAATTATTTACAACTTTTGGGTAGAATGGTATCCAACAGAGACAAAGTTCAGTAGAGTCAAATATTTACAGCATAAATCTATGAATTCATCAACAGACTAAATGATATCCATGGCACAAAGAAAGTGGCGCGAAAAAAATTAATGCCTTTATGGTTAATCCATTGAGCCTGTGGGAATGCTATCCCCATGGCATGAATAGTATTCACGGCGCCAATTAATTCATCAAACTTACAGATCTGAGCATGGGAAGATGAAAAAAAGATCAATGAGGGGCTACATTCCAAGTGGTCATCATTCTATCGTCAATCATTTCATCAGAAAACTTAGGATGGATTACATTATTTAAGACGAGCAAGAACCATTAGCTTCTTTCAACAAGTCAACTCTGATATCTCAGTCGTACACTAGAGAAGCAATACAGCACCGATAACGAACAGCAGGGACCCAATAACAAAAACAAAATCGAAACAAGACAACAATACTTGGCTGAAAAATTTGATGTAAATATAACAGATCATTAAAAAAGCGCATGTTTAAGTATAAATCCATCAAGGCATGCCATCTATGAATCTATGCATCTGTCCACCAAACAGTATCCACAGAACAAACAAGCCCCAACCCTAACTCGTTTCTATGGTTCAAATACACATTGGCACACTATGGAGGTGGTACAGGGTTCTGAACGTGCAGCGGATCTAAGCATGGGAAGATGAAGAAATTGCTCACCATGAACTGCCACCAAGAAACTTGAAGCATGTGGTGCCCCTGGATACTCCTTGAGACCTCGAGCTCTTGCTCGCAGCAGCGGTACCATAGGTCTCCTACCCGGCTCCATCCGCCACTGGCCCTCAGCAAAGACAGAATGCATAGGAGGTGGACGGCAACAGCATAAGCGCTAGGTTCTGGAGGGACACGAGGTGAGGCGGTGAGATAATGGACCTGCAAGGTCTTGCAGGTCGTTATGGACCTGTGCAGTCGTCCGGTGGGCTTGGCAGCCTCACCAACATTAAGCCATGGAGAAATTGCAGCAGGGCCACTCCTGCCACAAAAGGTGTTTCTGTGACATATTTAAGGTACGCATGAACAATAGTGCCAAATAAAAAACTTTACTTTACCTGCCCAATAAGACGAGTAAAATCCTCCAGTCAAGGACTTCACCAGTAACTGTAGATTCAACAAAATGGTCTACGCTGGGCAAAAAATGCTGACACCCAGAAAGGGAAAGCAGATCTATAACCGACCGATAGTGGATCTATTCAATAAAACAACACACACAGTTTTGAACTAATAAGCAGATTGGAATAACAAAAGGTCAAGTCTCAACATAACTTTTAAGATCATAATTTGCACTAATAAATATGGATGTAATTTTGAATTATTCTTTAAACTGTCCATTTAAGCAAGTCCAGTTCATGAATCTGCACTCAAGCAACTCATTACCGGAACCAAAAAAAAAATTGCTGGGAAAATCAATAGAATTTATAAGGTCAAGTCTCAATGCAGGCTAGTAAAAGTAACAATAAATGGTAGATATCTCACAATTTAGCACAATGCATTCCAGCTAGTCTGAAACTACACAAAATATAGTCTCCATAACACATTACCCTAAATGTTGTGGAGAAGTCAGTGCACCAAAATATTGAAATATATCCTCCATAACAAAAAGAAAAATATTGGTGAGGGAAGTGAAAAAACCTAAAACTAAATCATTGATGTGCTTTCAAATCTGAAATAACCAAAATGAAAACATAAATAGAAGTCACGTTTAAATAGGAATAAAAAAAGAGATAACTAGCATGAGCATTGAATCTCACAGGTGTCATGTTTACCCTCCATGTCAAGATAATAGATATGTGACTTTGCTTTATGTACAACGATAAGTACAAGCAAAAATATATAGGACAAAATGAAAACCTTATTAGATACAGTATGCTGCTTCCCCTGCAACTTCCCGAGGGACCCAAGACCTCACAGTTCAGGTTACAGCTGTTACTCCCTCCGTTCTGAAAAACTTGACATTTAAGACAGCGACACGGTCTTCAAAACATAACTTTAACCTTCTATTATTATAAAAATATTTATCAAAGAGTGATATATGTATGGTTTTATGAAAGTATTTTCCAAGACAAATCTATTCATATAGTTTTCACATTTGTAAAGTCAACAATTTAAAAGTTATTGATGATTTATATTCCCAATATTTGACCCAAACCTTGTCCTAAACGTCAGGTTTTTCAGAACGGAGGGAGTATTATTTAACTTTAGAGCTGCAGTTCAAATCACCTGAAGAGCTAATAAGAAACAACCAAGTTCTGTGCATATGTCTTATGTTAAAAAGGCACCATCCTGTTTTACTCATGTCCTGCTTTTTCACAAGTCATATTTGTATACGCAACTCTTCTGTGTGTTCGAGAAAAAAAAAATTGATAGTAGCCAACCATAAACAATGAAATATATAGTAGAATTGCGTAAAAATAATCAATCATGTACAGAAAACAATGAAGAAAACTCATAAATTATACTTACTCTGGAGCTTTCACCATGCTAGTTTTGAGTTGTAGCTTCATCACTTGTATCACAAAAAAAAGCATATGAGACTGCTCTCCACCTCTCACCATCCAAGGGAATAACAAACATTTACCAATCAAACACAACTGTTATGTTCAATAATGCCAGCCATTGGCACGGCAATAATTGCGTGAATTATTAAGTGCACGTGCATATTTAACTTTCTTGAACAAATTATATGCGGTCTCAACTTTGTCCATCTCCAGCAACTTGTTGTTCAGTTTGCTGTAAACAACTCTACCAAGACAGAAGCCACTCCGAAGCGATTCCTCCACCACAGATACAGCAGCATCAACCTTACCCACATTGCAAAGCCCATTTACAATAAACTCGTAAATCTCTTTATCAGATTCATACCCGCACTCTTGCATCTCTTCCCATAAGTTCAAAACAATTCCACTCTTCCCAAATTTAGCAAGCCTTTCAAGCAAAAGCTTTTAAGCTTTCAACGATATCACACAACCAGCCTTCCTACTCTTTTTGTAAATCATCAGAGCAGCATGAGGGGGTCCAAATGTACAAAATGGCTCGATAAATGATGTTATCATCCCAGTATTTGGCAGAACTCCTTGATCCAACATGTCATCAAACACTTGGAGTGCATCAGCCACCCTGCGCTCTTTCAGGAAGGCTTTAATCATCTTGAAGTAGGTGTCGATGTTTGGCCGACAACCATTGTCCAACATATCCTTGTAATACTTGATGCATCTGTCCAAATCCCCAATGAATATAAAATTGAAAATAATTGCATCATAGGCCATCATAGTTGGACCATCTCTCTCATGTACCATATTCTCAAACACCCTGAGTGCGTCCTCACTCTGCCCTGCTCTTCCCAATGCCTCAATTAGATGGCAATGTGAAATCTCATCTGGCACCAGCCCATCCTCCTGCATCTTTGCCCAAACCTCCTGCATTTTGTCGACATTCGCGAACCTTGCCCAGCCACCCATCACCTCATTGTATGTATGGTTATCGAGATCAAGAGATTCCTTGCGAGCGGTCTGCAAAAGCGCGCTGGCAAGACCAACATGTGACCTCCGGCAAAGGCACCTGATGAGGACAGAAAAAACCTCCTTTCTGTGGCATGTTTTCCCAATTCCGAATTCAAATTGGTCAGTACTGATCATTTCAATGGCCTTGCTGACGTGCCTGGCAGCAACTAGACTATCAGCAATGATCTCCAGCGTGCTCAGGTCCGGAAAAATACTATTTCTGCGCATGATCTGCAGCGCGTCATCAAGGAAGTCAAAGAACTTCTTCCTCCCCAATGCCCTGATAACAATGTTGCATGTGTGGACGGAGGGGGCCAGACTGGAGTTGGTAACCGCCCAGTCGAAGAAGGCGACGGTGGCGGCACCGCCGAGGTCGCTGGAGTTGACTACATCAGCGAGCACCTCCGGGGATAGCGCCGCGGCGGCGTCGATGCCCGTGGAAGAGAGCGCCCGGTGTAGCGCCGCGCGGCCGGGGGCTTGCGGAGGAAGACCCCACGGAGGCGGTCGGCGGCGGAGAGGAGCAGGGCGGTAGGCGTCAGCGGCGGAGGAGGGGGAGGTGGTGGTGGTGGACGGCGGTCTTGAGGGGGATCGATGGATTGGAGACGAGTGGGGAGTCTAGGTGGGTTGGCAAGGGGGTGGAGGGGAGGAGGCGGAGGGAGGAGATGACCATGTCCTCGGCGGCGGTGGCGGAGGAAGCGGAGGCGGTGTAGCCGCGATTGTGGAGGAAGAGGAGGCGGCGGCCGCCATCTTGCGCCTCCTCCGCGAGCCACGCTCTGCCCCGTCGTCCCCGTCGATGACCTGGTGAGAGCTAAACCACCGGAAGCCGTGGTACGGCGGGCGGCGGAGGGGCTGGGTCTGGAAGAGACGAGGAGCTGGGCCAGGGCGAGCGGGCCAGGAGTCCATGAGTGTGCCGCCACTCGCCAGTGGGCTATTTTGGCGTGCCAGGCCGGCCCGCGGTGCGATATGGGCTGTGTTTAGTTTCCCCGTCAAATCACCAAATTTCTCCAAATTCTCTTTCCAAACTTCATTATTCACCTATCACATCAAATCTCTCTCATCGTGCATGGATCACTAAACGTAGGTACATAAAAAACTAATTACATGATTTTGATGTACACGACGAGACGAATCTTTTGAGCCTACTTAGGTCATGATAGGACAATGTTTACCACAAACAAACGAAAAGTGCAACAATACGCTATAGTGTCGGGTGTGACATTTTCATCAAACTTTTTCCACAGCATATGCAACTCGATCTTTCATTCTTTCTTGAACTTGCAACCATTTGGGACCTCTAGAAAATTTTTGCTACGAACTTGGAATTGTTGTTACTTGGAAAATTCAATGATTTGGTACTTTCTATAGCTTGGGATTTGCTTTGTCTTAGAATTCGAGGGCTACAAAAAGTTACAAACTACTACTTGACAAATATATTAGTCTCCGTAATTGTATTGTCATTTATTTAATAATCACTTAAATTATCAACGGTGCCTAGTGATATATTAAAATTTATCTTAGGCTCATCAATCGATTCTGCACAAACGAGAAGAGATTGCATATTTGAGTAAAAATTTAAGGTAGAAATATACAAACTAAATCATTCATAATCACAGGAGTAGTTGTAGGAGGAGGGGAGAAGGGAATAGCATCAGTGGCATAGGTTGACCCATCCTCTTGCCAAGACTTTGCATCGTCTCCATCCTTGCCTCCAACCTCACCTCCATCTCCTCACACATCCCTGCCTCCATCTCCTCGTGCATGCTCCTCTCTTCTTGCAGTAATATAAAAGTCATTTGCATCTACACGATATTTATACTGTCTAATATGTGAAGATAGTTCCTAATCTCACCCGAGCATGCGTAGATGAGGTTAGTTTGCACGCTCTACTCCTATCCGAGATAGAATTTCGGGAGCACCTCCCCGTTGTTCTCCAAATACACATCCTAATAGGAAGATTGTGTATTTGAAGAACAACAGAGAGATGTTGCTGAAATTCTATCTCAGATAGGAGTATAGCATGGAGACTAACCTCATCTATGCATCCTCGGGCGGTCCGAAAAATGTGAACAATTTGAAATAGGTATGGTTATACATATGCAAAAATCTGCATATTTCGATCCGTAACTTTTTTCGAATGGGAGATGCCTAACTAGGTTATATGATCTATGAACACACAATGGAAAGAGGGTTATTTTGCATGTGCTCACCTAGAGGCTCGACGACGGGCAAGGCGGTGACACGCGTGTTGGTGTAGATGGATTGTGGCAAAGCTCAACGACGGCGTGTGACGGGGTGAACAAGCCGAGGACGGTGCAAAAGCCTCTTTCTTCCAAAGAAGGAACAAAATAATGTCAACTGAAAATTTCAGGAGTTTTGGCGATCGCTACGACACGTTTTAGACCACCAATACTCGGGAATAAAAGAGGTTGCATGCAACATTCCATGCATTTAGGTTTATTTCTAATAAAGTTCCACAATTTTTGGTGTGTATCTCCTATGCAGATACAATAACGAGAAATACGCGCTACAGGGGTCGGAATTGACCGATTCGGCCGAACAACTCGATTCCGCCGGTTACCCCCTTAGTCGTACGCGAATCGAAGCACAACCAGGAAGCCGTCCACGTCAGCAGCGACCAAGAAATGAGTGTACATGACACGTGGACCATCGCCACCTCATTCCTAGGCCAAAACCACACGAAGAACACCAAGACTAGGCAGCCCATGGGGTCCAGGAGCAAGAGGCGGTGCAGGGGGGTGTTGCTGGGCTTCCAGCCTAGTTCGGCCGAATAGAGGCGGTTCAGCCGAACTGCCCCCAAGCACCAACGACCTCCCAGGATGCATCTGAGGCATCCAGCACTCAAGGCGGTCGATTCTGGGGTTTGGCCGAACCGACATGGTTCGGCCGAACTCATCCAGTTCGCCCGAACCCTGGGAGTTCGGCTGAACTGGCTGGAAGACCCCAGGGTCCCTTGCATGCTACTCCAGCTCCACCGCCTTGCTTCACCTATAAATGTTGAGGTCCTTCACCTAGTTCAATACACACTCAAGCCAAGGAGCTCCACTTCTCTAATTTGTTCTAGTAGAGTTAGGATAGTTAGTCTAGGAGTTAAAGTCGAGTCGAGCTGTGCTTTGGAGGTTCCGGAGTCGTCTTCAGAAGCTCTGGTATTAGCTCTTGTATCTTTTCCTTTTCTTTTGTAGACTCTGAGTTATATATTACTTCTACTTTATTCTAGTTGCATTTATATCGTGTTTAGACTATAGTTGGTTGTAATTCTAGTTTTTTAGATCTTGTTTAAGTCTTTGTCTTAGTTGGTTCTTCGATCCTGCTCAATACTTATGGTGAATTGTCACTTAGAGTATTGACGGGGGTTGCTTGCTCTTGCTAGCAGAGTAAATAATTGTTGACTAATGTAGGAGTGGTTCCTAGACTAGATAGTAATCTTGGTTTGACTCGTTGCAACAGAGGTGGTAGCTGTTAGATGGTGACATCCCTATACGGTCTTTGTATCCATCATGTTAGTCCTGGCCTGTCTCCCCTTGAGGTTGTTGGCAGTTTCCCCTTCTCATCCCTTTTTGTGAGTTGTAGGCGCCTTATCCCGATACTAAGACAATATAGTTAACCTTGACCTCTAAGTGCTGGTTCCTCAGCCACTGTATCTCTTGACCAGAGTGACCCGAATAGATAAAGTACCTAGGAATCCTCTTTCTTATCTCGTTGTCCTCCCGGCTAGCTAATCCTTCTCTTCCTTATCTGAGCCACCCTTGAGTTGTGTGTCACGGTATATCCATTTCTATCCAATACAGTTATCCCCTGTCTTGACAGTAGTGTACCCTTCTCTGATAGTCTCAAATACTTGTTTGCTAGTATTCTCGTCAAAGCTTTCCTGTGGAAATATAAATTACGATACTTCGGATTACTCCCTAGTGAAGTGCTATAGCGGTAATTCTGTGCGTTTGCAGAATATTTATTATTTTACTAAGCCATAAGAAAAGCCACTGAAACACTCCTTGCACCAGTACTGAGATTCACAATCCTGATATTGGATCGTAAAAAGTGTCAACAAGGAGCATCACCCCTGCATGGTGAGGTAACTTCCAAAACCCGTAATAGAACCACAGCATGATTGACCATTACTAAGCAACAAGCTGCATGCATATCAATAACGAACACTCCAAGAATCACACAAAATTGACACCTAAAGAGGGTTGCACCTAATGCGCGTTGAAGCTCGCTCGCGCGCGAGGCACGAGGCAAGCGACATTCTCCAACACCCCTATAGTAGAGGACAACAGGGCAAAGGAAATAGAGGAGGAGGGTGGCGTACTGACTAGTTGTGCCTGAGCATCTTGTGAGCGCGGTACCATGGCGCTCGCTGGCGCAGATGAGAGCGGAGGTTGCCATTGGCGGGGGCCGCGGCGTCGGCATTCTATGTGTGTGTTGGGTGGGGGGGGGACGGATAAGTTCCCCTCCATGGGCCCTTTGCCGTGGGTCGAGCCCACGACGAGGAGGGGGGAGGGGGCGGCCCAACGGTAGGTTTAGGGACCCTATGGGCCCCCGGTGTCTTCTTTGCCTACTGCCATGGTGTCTTCTTTGCCTACTTCCGCTGGATCAGGCACTCGGCAAAGACCCTCTTTGCCCAGTGCCGGATTTAGCGGCACTCGGCAAAGAAGATTTTTTTTTTCAAAATTATTTTTTCCAATGTACTTTGAAATTACATTGCAAATTTAACTAAATAAATCACATGACATGGTTGTATGAAAATATATATTATTTTATGCATAATAACTCAAATTCAATCTATATCAATAAATTCTTTTCCATTACGTGTTTTACTAAATTTGTTTGAATAATGTACTTTGAAAGTACCTGCACAATTTCACTAACCAGTTCATATTTGATGCTTGAATGAAAAATGTTCCATAATTTCATGCAATATTAATTGAAATTCAATTTATGTCAATGTTTGATCTATAATTGTAAAAAAATAAAATTATCAAACAGAATCGAAAAATAACCAAAATTTAACATAAAACAATATCTATGATGTCTACTGCCTATACAAAAAGTTGTTAAGTAAATCCCTAATTCGATCATCACTTTGACTCCAAATCTTAACGAATCATTCTCAACTCCATGGATCTTCGAGAAGATGCTTCCATTTGCAAGCAATGTTCAAGTTAACTTATTCGAAACGTTCTCAATTTTTCACCACAGACACCACATATGATATCATGACAAATCTCATGATTTTCAGACTTCATTTGCTTTATATAGAATTTGGAAGCAATTTAGCCACACGTTCGTGGTCATGTTTCGTGAACAAGATGTTTGAAATTTGGTTCATTTCTGAGATAAGGCCTCACATTGGCCTAAATAACTTGAATATCTTTTTTCCATTCATTATCTTGCATTAATCGGATCACTTCCGGTTCAAATCTGTCTAATCCCAAAATAATACATTTAATGAAATAAATTAACTAAATATAGTAAATAGATTGAGAAATATACCAATTTTTAACATAGAGTACCCCGTATAGTATGTGGATAGTACAAAAAGGTTGGAGGGCAGAATAGAAAAAATTTTATTTACGTTTGCCGAGTGCCAGAGGAGACACTCGACAAATCAGGTCTTTGCCGAGTGTCTAAAATAAAACACTCGACAAACAACTAATTTGCCGAGTGTCTCTTGTATTCACATGGCAAAGACTAATGGCACCGCATGGTGAAGACAACCATGCGCGCGTGCATGGCACGTGCCCGGTCTTTGCGTTTGCCGTGTGCCCTCGTTAAGGCAGTCGGCAAAGCTTGTTTAAGCTTGTCTTTGCCGGGTGCCAGGTCTTTGCTGAGTGTATTTTGTTCAACACTTGGCAAGGATAGAATTTCCCGAGTGACCGAAGGAATGCACTCGGCAATGCTCCGGACACTCGACAATGACAAGGTTTCCGGAAGTGAGTACTATATTTGTTTAATTTTCTTGTGGGTCATTGTGCTAAAGAAGTGCAGGCCTAAGTCTGTCAACATGGTTATTAGCGGCGATGAAACTAGTGGGGCATCGGGGTACAATAATTATTTACTTACTATTATTTCAGTTTGTCACTCGCCTGATTGGTGGGTTGACACATGTGCTAATATTGATGTGTGCGCTAACATTGTACTATTTTCTTGTTATCAGGTGGGCGGGGCTACCTCCTTATTGATATGGGGAATGGATCACATTCTCGTCTTCTTAGTGATGGTATAGTTGATATAAAGTGTACTTCGGGAAAGATCATGCAATTGAAGAACGTGCAACATGTCCCCACTATCAAGAAGACTTAGTCAGTGGCTCTCGACTATGCACAGATGGTTTTAAATAGTATTCGAGTCCAATAAATGTGCAATTTCTATGTATGGAATTTTTATTGGTAAATGTTATGAATACGAAGGCTTGTTCTGCTTTTCCTTGTTCGATAGTTGTAACAAAATGGTGAATCATATGATTCATGTTAATGATGAGTCTAATGTATGACATTCATGACTTTGTGATGTTAACTTTGGTTTTATGAAACGATTGGCTAGTTTAAATTTAAGAGTAAAATACACAAACGGTCCTCAAACTTATCCCAAGGTGTCATCTAGGTCCTCAAACTCTCAAAATGCACATTAGCATCCTAAACATGCTAAAGTGTGCCATTTAGGTCAAAAATTTCAAAATTACCCACATGTTGATGATGTTTGTCCATCTCTTTATCTATAATTACACTATGGTACAATCAAATAAAGTTATCTAACTATTGTGATGGAAACAACCGATTTCATGAGAGAAATAGTACGAAAGATCATGCTCAATTGGCAGCCATGTCACATGTGTAGGGGTATTTTTGGAACTTTAGACTAGATGACACAATTTAGCAAGTTTAGGGATCTAAATATGCATTTTGAGAGTTCGGGACCTAGATGATACCACGAGACAAGTTTAAGGACCACTAATGTATTTTACTCTAAATTTAATCATGAGGTTTACCCTAGTCAATGGTTTTAAGTGTTATGTTTCTGTTGAATCAAAACAACCTAGCAAGCCTCACAAGGCAGCGGTGAGAAACTTGGCACCATTAGAACTTGTTTATTCTGACCCGAGTGAAATGAATGGCGTGTTGACTAAAGGGGTAAAAAGTATTTCATAACTTTAACAGATAATTGTACTAGATTATGATAGATTTATTTGCTGAAGTCAAAAGATGAAGCACTGCATTACTTTTAGATCCATAAAGCTGAAGTAGAAATCCAACTTGAGATAAAAATGAAACATGTAAGACCAGATCATGGTGGAGAGTAATTTTCAAAAGTTTTCACCTCATTCTGCGAGGAACATGGTCCCTATGCACCAGAGTCAAACAGGGTCGGCGAAATAAAGAACCACACTCTAACTTATTTGGTTAATGCCATTTTTGACACAACAGGTTTCCAAGGAATGGTGGGCTGAGGCTATATATTGATAATATGTCATGTCCTGCATTGTGTTCTCCAAAGAATAAAGAGATAACACAATTTGAGGAATGGGAGAAGAAAAGGCTTACACTTTCTTATTTATGGACTTGGGTCTGTTTGGCAAAGGTTAATGTGCCAATAACCAAGAAATATAAACTTGAATATAAAACTATGGATTGCATCTTTCTTGGTTATGCTCTACACAATGTTGGTTATAGATTCTTAGCAGCAATTAAGGTCTAGAGTACTGTTGGCGGTCGTTACAACCCAAATTCGACCACCAATACTCGGGAATAAATGAGAGACTATGCAACATTCCATGTACTTAGGTTTTATTTCTAATAAAGTTCCACGAGTTTTGGTGAGTGTCATGTTTGCAGGTACAATATCACGAAACACGTGCTATAGGGGTCGGAAATGACAGAAACAGCCGAACGACATGTTCGGCCTGTTATCCCCCTTAGCCGTACTGGCCAGCGGGAGCCGTCCACGTCAACCAAACGACAACACACGACACGTGGACGACCGCCAACACATCCCGGAGCATTTTTGAAAGCAAAAGACATCCATCCTGGGCCCACAGAACAAGTTCCACCTCACCAGAAGCCAGCCCAGGAGGTCCACTACGCAGAGGCGGTGCAGGGGGTCGGGCTTGGGCCCTGTGGCCCGTTCGGCCGAACGGGGGCGGTTCGGCCGAACCGCCCCCAACTGCCAACCGCCATCCAGGAGCTGCCCTGAGCCACAGGATCAAGAGGCGGTGAGATGGATGGTTCGGCCGAACTGGCCTGTTCGGCCGAACCACCATCTTCGCCCGAAACGCCAGGGGGTACCCCCCCTTGGTCCCTTGGCCGGTACTCCACCTCAACCGACCCTGGAAGCTATAAGTAGAGGGCCATTTCACACTTGTAACACACACACTCAAGCCAAGGAGCTCTTCCACTTCATTTCTAGTAGAGTTAGGATAGTTTAGTTGGGAGTTAGAGTCGAGTCGAGCTGTGCCTCGGAGGTTCCGGAGTCGTCTTCAGAAGCTCTGGTAATATGGCTTGCGCCACGACTGGATCCAAGACTAGTGGGTGTCATTAATTTTGCAAGTACTTTGTTTCAACTATTTGCTAGATTGTGCTTGAGTTATTTGGCATGAGTAAAAATGATCCTGAAAACCTTGTGGGAGCACATGCTTTATTCCAAGTCTCAGTGTTGCATCGTCCGAGACATTCTCTCCAGATCGGATGGTGACAAGAACAATTGAAGACAGGAGAAGTCCCGCTCGCGGACTTAAAAGCTGAGATCTCGCCGCGAGGAATACCGGTATGTATCCCATATTTCCCTTCCAATTTTATTTCCTTCATTGCATTTGCATGTTTCCCTTTCCAAAATAAATGAACCACCTGAGTAATTAATTTGAAAGAGAGTAGAAAAATTTTGCAAGCTTGGTTTAAATAATTGGACACATGCTGAAATTTAATTAGAGAGGGTGTAATTTGTAACTTTCTTCAATTTCACCCCTTCTAGAACATCTCCAATTATTTACCATCATCACCAACCAGCACCAAACATGTCTACATTCTCAATTCTGATATTGGATCGTAAGAAGTGCCAACAAGCATTTCTGGCGCCGTTGCCGGGTAAGTCTTTGGCTAGATTACTTTTGAACTTTTTTCTTGAGCTATCTTAGTTGAGTACCGCTACTCAAGCGGGTTTATCCTTGCTCTGTTCGTTGGTCTTTGTGGAACAGAGCAGTGCATGACTGGTTTCTAACTACCGTCAAACTTCCAAGAAAATCTGGAGTCACTTGTAAGGAAAGTATGACCCTGTGTTGTACCTCCTCAGAAGCAACTCCTTCCGACGAACCCAGTCCTTCCCGTCGTTGACCAGGCTACATCGAGGATGGCAACAAAGACGATCCGCGAGTTCTCCGCTCCATCAAGCGAGAACGCACGTGTCGGACCAGCTCCGCCAGTCAGAGATGGTAACTTCGAGCTGAAGCCAGCCCTCATCAACATGGTACAGGCTAGCCCATTCTGCGGCAAGCCACACGAAGATGCCAATGCTCATCTCCAGCATTTCCTGGAGATTTGCAACACCTTCACCATCCGCGGAGTAAGTATCGATGCCATTCGCCTTCGTTTATTTCCATTCTCATTATTAGGCAAGGCGAAACAATGGTTTTATGCTAACCGCGAAGCAATAGATACCTGGGATAAATGCACTAGCACTTTCTTGCTAAAATTCTTTCCGGTTGGGAAAACCAACGCCCTCCGGAACAAAATAGCTAGTTTCCAGCAGCTAAAAGATGAAACAGTCCCGGAGGCATGGGATCGCCTCCAGGACTATATTTCTGCTTGTCCTCACCATGGTATGCAGAGTTGGTTCATAATCCAAACTTTCTATCACGGGCTGAGAAATTCTGCCCGTGAGTACCTGGATGCTGCTGCTGGAGGCTCGTTCTTCTCTCTTGAGGAGAGTCGTGCGAAGGCCCTCATAGAGAAGATGGTCGAGAACCAAGGTTGGTCCGACGACCGGACTCAACCAAAGACCCGAGGAGTTCACCAAGTTGAAGCTCTGGACATGCTCGCTGCCAAGATGGACCTCCTGATGAAGAAACTGGAGGCCCCTGCTCAAGAAACGGTGCAAGCCATGGACGCTCGCATGACCTGCGAAGTCTGTGGCAACACTGGCCATTCGGGGAATGACTGCCCCGAAACGCGAGAAGATGCCCACTACGTCAACAACTCCAACAACAACGGGTACCGACCGAACAACTACGGCAACCAAGGCTGGAATCCGCGCCCAAACCTCCCTTTTGAGAGGCCTCAACAAGGTAACAATTTCAATTCCAGCAATTTCAATAATCAGCCGTCTCTTAGAGATCTTGTGTTTGGCCAGATGAAAATAACTGAAAACATCAATAAAAAGCTTGCTGCTAATGATAAAACACTGGAAAGCATAGACTCTAGGATGGAATCATTTTCTTCTGCTATGAAAAGTCAACTGAGCTTTAATAAAATGATAGAAACTCAAGTCGCTCAGTTAGCTGCTGCTGTTCCTGTCACTGAATCGGGGAAGATTCCGGGGCAACCCGAACCTTCCATCGAGACAGTGAAAGCCGTCACTACAAGGCATGGTAAGATGCCTCGTAGTGTCTTCCGAACTAACCACGCAGGGAAGGTCGCACGCATCCAAGTGCTGACACCAAGATGGACCTACCTGCCGAGAGCTGCAAAAAGGGCGATCATCAAGACCTCTCCGGATAGGAAGGAAGATCCCGGAGTGCCCATCATTCAGTGCACGATCTGGAATCATCGCATCAATGATGCACTTTGTGATCTGGGGGCAAGCGTCAACATCATGTCTAAGGTATTATTTAAGAAATTACGCTACCCTACTTTGTCACCTACTACTGCCCAGGTACAGCTTGCGGACTCAACCATCCGCTACCCCGAGGGGGTGATCGAGAATGTACCGGTCCGGATCTGGGGACGATATGTCCCTGTGGACTTTGTTGTCCTCGACACGGGGAACGAGCATTCGTTTCCCCTTGTGTTGGGCCGACCATTCTTGAACACCACCCGGGCTAGGATCGATATGGATGCGAGAGAAATCTCGTTCCGTATCGACGGAAGGTTGACTTACTTCAAGTTTCAACCCCGGGAAGAGAAGAAGACAGAGCCACTCACACCGGAGCAGAGGAGCGCCGAGTGTTTCCTTAAGGCTCTCATTAATGGAGAGCTGGAAATACTCGGTGGTGAGCAGCTCAAGTGGAACGAACCGACAAAACCGACAAGTGCAGAAGAAATGGATTTCCTCGTAAAGAAATACGAGGAAGAACAAGCCCTCTGGAATTCTCCAGAGACACCGATCCCACCGCCACCGACACCGAAGAAGAAGAACAAGAAAATGTGGCGGAAGAAGGTTGCATCGTCCGAGTCATCCACTCCGGGACCGGACGATGACAAAAGCAACTGAAGACAGGAGAAGTCCCGCTCGCGGACTTAAAAGCTGAGCTATGTTGCATATAACCTCATTTATTCCCGAGTATTGCCCACTAAAAATGGCTGCACACTCACCAATAATCACCAACATGGCAGCATGGGGGTGACTCCACTAAAAACCACTTTGGTCATGTCAATTTTGCATCTCACCTAACACAACCCACCAAATTGTACATGCCCTAGTGTTGGACCTATGAAAAAAGTTGATGCTGGTAGGGAGCAAGAGGTGCATGCAGCACATGAGGCGCTTAGGCTCCCTGGCCTGGTTCGGCCGAACCAGCCAGTTCGGCCGAACTGGCCCGGCTGCCCCTCCTCGCCTATAAATGCAGCCCCTGGCCTCCTTGCTTGCTGCACCATCTCACACATTCTGAAAATCTTCTGTTAGGAGCTCTCTCTCTCATTTCTTGCTCTAGCTTGTGCTCAAGTTCTTCCCAAAGTTCTAGCCCAAGTTTTCATTCACTTGCATCTCTAGAAAAAATCCCAAAAATATTTGCTTTGTGTGACCCTTGTGCTGAAATTTTTGTTGGACGATTTTGTGGTGGTCTCCGACACCCACAAGAACGACTAACCATTTGTGGTGGTTTTGATCCCTGCAAGAACGACTAACTTTCTCGAACGATTGACTTGATTTCAATGCTAACCATATATACTCAGTCCTTCAGGTAGTCGTTTCTGTGCTAACATTTTGTAGGAGCCATGTCGAAGCTCATCGCCGCACTCCGTCGTTCCACCGGCTTAACCGCCGCTCGAACGATGCTGGGAGTTCCCCAGCCCCGTCCCGTGGCTCGAGTCGGATGGACGAGGATGAGGCTGGAGCAGCTGGCTTGGGTGGAGGCTCTGCCGTACCCAAGCCAGGCAGCCTCCTGAGCGAGAACGACATTGTTCTCCGGACGGACCGGGAGAGAAGCACCTTCAACGAACTCAGGCTGAAGGAATTCGAGCACACCCGTGTGTTCGATCAGGACCTACTGAGAAGGATGGGATGGACGAGGAGTTCCCGGAGATCTTCCATGCCGTCGGCTGGGAGAACTTCTGGGAGATCAACGAGCCAGGTTCGTACTTACTCACGCTCGAGTTTCTTTCCACACTGGTTTCCGAAAATGGGGGGATTCGCTTCAGATTTTTCAACCAAGAGTTCTTCTGCTCTTGGAGGGATTTTAGCTTGGCTCTTGGTTTTTCAAGTCGTTGCTCTTTAGAGCCAAGCAGAGCTTTGAAAAGGTTTGATCGGGTCGCATTCTGGAAGAGGATTTCCGGAAATACCAACTGCCATGCACCCCGCATGAACAGTATCCATAAACTTTGAGTGGTCCGGAAGCTGGTATGCTGGGGGATATGACAATGCCTCCCAGCCATACTACCCCGGATACTCACAGTCCGCCCGTTTCGACTACGGTCGGGAGTTGTCATACATCTCCGACCGGGTCGACGTCATCGACGACCGGACACGGGGCATTCAAGACACACTAGCCCGTCATTCGCAGTACCTCCAAGAGAATGATGGGATGGTTTCATCCATCCAGCATGATGTCCGGGAGCAGTCCGAGCAGCTGGCCGCGTACCTCGCAAGACTCAATCCCTACCAGTGAAGCGTTCTATCTTGGGGGAGGACCCCCACCAGGTATGTCTGAACCACCCAGCACTTTGTTCATGCATTCGCATTTTCCCCTTTCCTTAGGTTGCATTTAAAAAAAATATTTCCCTTGAATAAATTAACTCCCAACTATGCATGGATTGAACCATATGTCTCTCACCTTGGAAATGATGAATAGTTGCTCTGTCATTAATCTTGCTAGTACTTTGCTACCACTAGTTGCTTGACTATGCTTGAGTTATTTTGCATGAGTAAAAATGAACCTGAACCTTGTGGGAGCACATGTTTTATTCCAAGTCTAGGTTGTTGTGGGAATTGATATAGTGAGACTTTGATTGAATTCTATTTCTGCTCTCAGTATGGTGAAAATCTCGGATGATTACATTGTGTCCGACAGATTGGGGAGCCAATGCTTCAACTCAATGCCGCTCAGCCAACCACTATACTACCGAGTCTGGGCGCTGGTCACGTTGCTGCGATGGATAGAGGCGTGTGTGCTATCGCTGACCTGCTGATAGTAATGGCATGAAGATTAGGTCCTATAGTGCCTTGACTTCGATTAGGGTTGCTCCACATCCCAGTCCTAGCTGCTGGGCCGCTGGGGTCGACAGGGATTGGAGGGCCATTGAGCAGGCGACAAGTTGTGATGTTGTGAAGACAAAGAGATTGGGTTGTCCTACGGGGATTTGACGCATATTGCCACAGCCCAAGGCTTAATAGGATTGATAAGAATACTCATACCAACAAGTTGCAACTTCTTTTCCAGAAGCTCATCTCGAAAGAACTCCGGGGTTAAGCGTGCTTGGCCCGGAGCAATTCCCGGATGGGTGACCGACCGAGCAGTCGTTCCCGGGTGCGCACGAGTGAGGACAAAGTGCGCAGAAAAGACGGGTGTTGGTCTGTGAGGGCATTCTTGAGATCTTAGAGAGCTGCCAAGGGTAGGGGTGACGTTACAATTAGTATCAGAGCCGACTCTTGCAGATTCACGGGCGCATGGGTTGTAGTTGCGCAGGCATGGTGCGCATGGCTGGTGTGGGCCCGGAGTGGTCACACAGCATGGCGCTGGCACTCGGCTCATGGACGTGACCGAAGGGGGCGTTCCTGGCCTGGGGTTGACCGACGAGGGTGTTGGTCTTCTAAGGGGGTGAGATTGTCACAGCCCAAGGCTTAATAGGATTGATAAAAATACTCATACCAACAAGTTGCAATTTTTTTTCTGGAAGCTCATCTCGAAGTTGCGCAGGCATGGTGCGCATGGCTGGTGTGGGCCCGGAGTTCAGATTGACCCTGCCGCTGCCTATAGCTATACTTTTCCTTGTCAGGTCGTTCCTGGCCTGGGGTTGACCGACGAGGGCGTCGATCTTCTAAGGAGGTGAGATTGTCACAGCCCAAGGCTTAATAGGATTGATAAAAATACTCATACCAACAAGTTGCAATTTTTTTTCTGGAAGCTCATCTCGAAAGAACTCCGGGGTTAAGCGCGCTTGGTCCTGAGCAATTCCTGGATGGGTGACCGACCTTTGGCCCTCTCTTGACACTATGTTTTCTGGTTGCCTTGAAACGAATGGTGCAGTCCGTATCTTTCATCATATGGTTTCCCTTCACAATTAGTGGATGGTACCCAAGCGCATGAGTGAGGATGTCATCATCATCATGATGCCCGTCGGAGTTCAGATTGACCCTGCCGCTGCCTATAGCTATACTTTTCCTTGTCAGGTCGTTCCTGGCCTGGGGTTGACCGACGAGGGCGTCGATCTTCTAAGGAGGTGAGATTGTCACAGCCCAAGGCTTAATAGGATTGATAAAAATACTCATACCAACAGGTTGCAATTTTTTTTCTGGAAGCTCATCTCGAAAGAACTCCGGGGTTAAGCGCGCTTGGTCCGGAGCAATTCCCGGATGGGTGACTGACCTTTGGCCCTCTCTTGACACTATGTTTTCTGGTTGCCTTGAAACGAATGGTTTAGTCCGTATCTTTCATCATATGGTTTCCCTTCACAATTAGTGGATGGTACCCAAGCGCATGAGTGAGGATGTCATCATCATCATGATGCCCGTCGGAGTTCAGATTGACCCTGCCGCTGCCTATAGCTATACTTTTCCTTGTCAGGTCGATCTCATATTCTCATCGTCATTATATTGCTTTTATTGTTAATTTATAGCTGTCATGAAGCACGCCATCCTTCATGTTCTTTCTTGAGGGACCAGATGAGTTCTGTTAACATGAATACATGATAAGTATGTTTTCTGCAGTATCACCATTTGGGAACTTTTTCTCAGGGAGTAAGTTTGATGACTTGGGCCATTGCTTCCATCTCGCTGTAGCGAGAGCCTATCTAGGTTTCATGCAAAGATCATTGAATTCCTATCACTCAGTACGTATTTTTTCCATTAGGGGTCCAAGTTTGTGAGAAGCATATATTTAACGAAACCGGTAGGAGAGCTGCCTATTTTTTGTGAGAAGCATATATTAGGGTTTCATGCAAAACTTTTCCATGAGTGCTCCGCACCTAAATTTGTGAGAAGTATATAGGTAAAAATTATGATATGTGAAGAAAAGTTTTTCTATTAGCAATTCATCACAGAATGTGAGTGGTAGAATTTAGAATTCTTAAAACTTATGCCCAGATATAACAGTGTTCTGTTTGGTTGTATTGCTATTCAGTACAGACTATAAGGGCATCAGTAGTGTATATTGCCGATGGGTCTCAAGCGTGGGTCCCGCGTTTGGATGAGATCAGTGGTGTTATGTATATGGCCGGCATGGTCTTAAGTGTGGGACCCGCAGTCAAATAAAAAAACATCATCCTGCAGCCTCCAAGCACCACATGCTCGTGAGCCTCTGCTGCTGCACGTCAGAGACACCGTACTTCAACAGCTTTTTTTATTTTATAAGGCCGGGTCTTAAGCCAAGGAGCGGGTCTTTACCTTTTTCTTATAAGACCCCTCTACTATGTATGTGGCCGACCTCACGTAGGCTTAAGACCTTATTTCTCACACTCTGGATGCCCTAAGACAATATTTATACATAGGGGGCCCGCGTATTCTCTTATTCATTTGAATTTTTATGTCGTACAAATAAAAATCAGATTATTGTACGGCACTCTGTATTGTGAATTTTTCCTGGAACTGTCATTAACTCTCTAATTGCAATACATGAAAGTTTTTTAGGAAAATATATGTATAGGATGACATGTATATTGTTTACCTGTAAACCGTAGCAATATTGCTAGTTAATAAAAATAGGCAGCTCTCCTACCGGTTTCGATAAAAAAAAAGAATACTTTGCCCGTCGGGCCTGAATGAGGACATGTTTCTGCATCCGCTAAGGCAGCTTGCATCCACTCATACAGGCAACCAAACGCTCCTTATTAAATTTATAATGATCCGCTGGTGCAAGATGAGCAAATGCAAGCAACCAAACACACCATAGATAGTTTAAACTGTTTATTTATCACACTCAAAGTTGACAGACCTACGCTAGGCAGCCGATATATTGCTAGTGAAGTGTTCGACGGCTGCCACAAGCCTACAACCCCAAACTCACTCATTTATTTTTGGTCGACAAAATTCAAGGTTGTAAGGTCATTGTTTTGCCACTAAAGTACGGCCAGACAAACCTTAGGTGGAAAATTAATAAGACTAGATCCCATCAGACCAAAGTCGACCAAGTCACTTTCACTGCGATTAACGCAAATTCTGTCTTTATCTCTTGAGTAGCACGCCCATGCCTGGCCGCCTTAAAGGAACAACAATGTTCAGCAGGGATGCATGAGTCTGCGGCTACTTTGAACTTCAAATCCATCTGATCACCCATCGCCACCGCAATAACTGACCTCTTTAAGCCACGTGACTCAGTAATAGCACCGTCAAAGAGCCGGATTTCTTTATGTATCCCACTGGTAAAACAACCCATGCGCATACTGAAACCGCCTTGCACTTGCGATATGGCGACTTCCATGGTCGCCTCAACCGCGAAGTTAAGTCGTGCTGCGGTTATGTCGATCGCACCACAGTCGCCATGGATGCGGTACGTGAACGGACTGCAATTACTCGGATCTATATCGTCTACAAAAGATACGCCATCAATGAGCTGTAGATCTTGTTTTTCGTGTCTGCCAGCCTTGATCTTCATGTCAAATTCGATTAGAGTAGTGTCAACCACTTTGATCCCTCGCTTTGGACCAGCCATGTCGATGAGAGAACCCTACAGAATCAAATAGTAAAAGTAAGAAATACCTAAAGCTCTGTAAACAATGAATTCAGAATATATTTTGTAAATAAGACTGTAAACAATGAAAAGTGAAGATTGAACTGATGGAATCATTCATACTATGCATGTTCATGTGCCTATAAGCAAATGAAATTAATATTGTGAGTTTACATGGTAGCAACCAAGAGTAAAGAAGTACTATATTTGATTCTGTTTGGACTAAATACAAGATTCATAATTTAGATCTGTTTTTATAGCGAATCGATAGAAGGGGTATACTAGTAACTTTGTCATGTCCAGACTTTGTCCATTGCCCAGTAAGTGCCCAAGGGCCCAAACGTGCCCACCTGTATTGTGCACAGTACTATTTATTTACCTGCTCTGATGATGGGACATCATTAGACTCATTCCTTGAAATAATTGCAGAGAAGTATAGATGTGAACCTGCTCCACGATGATGGGATCCTCCCTGCTAAAATTGATGACATAATTAAGTAATCGATCCACATTATCCCGCGCTGCTATGTATCCATACAACTCTATTGGGCCACGCTCCATGGGAATGTTAGCCAGCTTCAATGAGAAAATTTGCAACATGTGACGAGTGTGATGTCGCCGGCAAACTCCATTGATGCCACAATCCGTGGGATGTGAAAACATCATTGCCTCCAAACGAGCTTCACAAAAATGTAAAGTTTTTATTAGAATTGGAAAATAATAAATAAACAAATACTTGTCATACGCTGCTCGAAAATTCCAGTACGGAAATTTTCTGCCAACAATCTTGCAGTGTAGTGGTAAGCTCCCCAGTTGAGGGAGACACCAGTGAGGGTTCAAATCCTGGTGGCACAAAAAAAATCCTCGCTGGCAACCCAAAAAGTAGTTGCAGGGCACTGGTGTGTGGCACCTAAGGTTGGTTTTGGGCCCTCCTACCAGGTGATAGGGGTAGTTGCAGTGGCTGAGAAACCACTAGGTTGTGGTCGGCCCAGGTTACGGTGCGGCTCTATAGTGTGAAGCCAGGGTTTGCGATTTTCTTGGCTGGCTTGGCTGAGGTTCCTTCTCAGATATAATTCAACTGGGGCAGTCTTTTCCCTGCAGGCTGAGCTTTTTTTATTGGAAATTTTCCCTCATCTAAGTTTAAACTATATATGTTCCTTTTAGTAGAAAACTATTATGACCCTTGGCCATAACGGGATAAACACCACCGAGAGGATAGCTGGATGGAGACGGCTGCTGGGGTTGAGAGGCTAGATCATAGATGAGAGGGACGAACACGAGATGAGAACTAGATTGTTTGTTTCTTTCTTCCTTGCCTTTGATTGATACAACTCCTCTCATTATATAGAGAGGTTTACTTGACCCTTAACAATAGACTACCAATCCGGTACTATTATCTCTAACTAACCCCGTGGGTACTGTTCACGGGTACTGTAGTGTCGGGGTACTGTTCACGCCGACCCACCATGCCCACCAGCCTAGCCCATGACACTTCACCCCTCTTTTCGAGCAGCTCGTCCTCGAGCTGCAGACAGACTCGACATGCACACGCAGGTGCAAAAAACGACCTAAATTGACTCTGAAATAAGCCTTTTACATCTCGGCAATATTTCTTTATTTATAACTAAAAAATAAATTTCTACACTATCCCCCATCAAGGGATGCAGGAGGACCCCATCCGAAAGCTCGAAGGGATAAAAGTTCCTACGTTCCTTGGGCTCGAAAGAGCTGCTAACATCGACTAAGCCATGGCAGCGGATCTTTCTTCCCGTCGCAACGCTGGAAGTCGAGCTTGAAGTAGTGCGACACCATGCCGTCCAGTGCGCCCGATGTTGCTGAAGAACCGGACACAAGAAAGACGCGAGGTTGCACGAACTCATCCTTGCATCGCTCGGCCCACCTAGCCCATGAACAAGTTGGCCGTCGAGGTCAGGGACCCCACGCCCAGCCAAGCGCGGTGGCTGCAGCGACGCAACCAGAATCTTAGGCGGAATCGGCGCATCGACGTTGGCGGCCATGGCAGAATCGGCGACGGGTGAGGCGGCGCCCGCGGCGGAATCGGCGACGCCCGCGGCGGAATCGACGGTCGCGGCAGAATCGGCGACGCCCGCGACGGAATTGACGGCCTCCAGCTTCGCCAGGCGTTCCATGATGCCCTGGAGAACTGTGGCCAACTTATCGGTGCTGGCAGAGAGCTTGGCGTGGCGGTCGTTGACTTCTTGGCGCAGGAGCTTGATGGCTTCCCCTTGCTCCTTGATCGCTGCAGCTTGCTCCTCCAGGAGCGTCTTCACTTGGTCCAATTCAGACGGAGAGCCCATGGATGCAGTTCCGGATACTGATACGAAATTGTTATGACCCTTGGCCATAACGGGATAAACACCACCGAGAGGATAGCCGGATGGAGACGGCTGCTAGGGTTGAGAGGCTAGATCATAGATGAGAGGGACAAACACGAGATGAGAACTAGATTGTTTCTTTCTTTCTTCCTTGCCTTTGATTGATACAACTCCTCTCATTATATAGAGAGGTTTACTTGACCCTTAACAATAGACTACCAATCCGGTACTATTATCTCTAACTAATCCCGTGGGTACTGTTCACGGGTACTGTAGCGTCGGGGTACTGTTCACGCTGACCCACCAAAGGCCCACCAGCCTAGCCCATGACAAAAACTTGCTCCCTTGAAAAGTTTTTCTAGGAAAACCCAAAGGACAAGGAGTAATATCAGGGGACCATGGTTGATCATATTTGTTCTGTACAGACAAGGAAGTCATCCAACACCTGTTCTTCCATAATCTAGTGTTGGGTCTCTAGTGGAATGTGGGTAGACCTAGCTGAAATCACAGGAGTCCATGCAGGCAATATTTTTAAATCAGTAGTTAAGTTTAGGATTAGTGATAAAGACATGTGGTGCACTGGTGCTTGATATGTTCAGTACAACAGCAACACGTGCATGCAGACAGTTTTGAATCAGTAGTTCAGTTTTGGATTAGTAATAACTAGTAAGAAACATGTGGTGCTTAATTTGTTAAACACTGCAATGAGAGCACTGTGGAAACTAAGAAAACATTTGTGCTTTCAGAACGACTGCTGGAATAAACAAAGCATTGGGATGCTACAACCACTCAACCAGTGGGGGCGTCAGGGCTGGCAGCACCAGCATCAGCAGTCACATCTGAAAGGCTCTTGGGGACAGAGAGTCGTGCATCTTGCTGAAAAACCTTTTAGTGAGTTCCTGCTCACAGGAAACTGACAGAAACAAGGAGGCTGAAGAATCAGAGCAGTGGAAGGCCAACGACTTGAAGGAGGTTCGGTTGTGCTCTCAGCTGCACCGTTTATAAAACTAATTATGTAAGTCGAATTAGCATATAATTAGTACATAATTATCACATGCTTACTATAGCATTACATTGTCTAATTATGGACTATTAGGCTTAATAGATTCGTCTCGTAAATTAGTCCCCGTTTATGTAATGGGTTTTTTCATTAATATATATTTAATACTTCTAGTTAACATTCTTACATCAACGTGACGTGACTAAACTTTTAAGTAAACCAAACACCCCCAATATTACTTTCTTTTTTCTTTTTCTACTTCTGACACGCAAAGCGTGCAGAGGCCATGTGCTCTCAAAACCAAGTTGTAATAACATTATTTTCGTCCTGATGCAATGCAAACACAAAGGTCCCTAGAACTAAAAAAAGCAGAGTAAATATCTAACCGCCTCAGAAAGGGGAAAAAATCCATTTATCTTACTAATATTCTACTCCTAAACTATTCTAAATGGAATATATTCCAAGACCAATTAGATAGGTCATTTCACGCCCTAATAAAATGTTTTCCATTAGTTATCCTTCTACAAGTCCTCTGTTATGTTAATTATGTTTTTATGGTAGACAACATCATACTATGGCAGCTTTATCTCTTTTGTACGATGTGGATTTCTTCAGATGAATTAACTGTCTCCGTGCCGGCACAGGTGCCCTCTATGATTTTTCCTGTGCATTTTCCGTTGACTTTGGTTGATTTCCCGCTGATGTGCCGCCAATTTGTGTAGGTAGTAAATCAATGCTACCTCATTGACTCTGAAATTATGAGATTGAATGTCGATTCCCATGTTTATTAATGCATCGGGTGCCGCTAAGTCTACCTTTTCCTCCCCTCCCTCCCTCACCCGATACTCTCCCTTGTTTGCGCAGTGTGGCGGCGGCTGCGGCGGCGAGCGGCTGCTGGTGGCGTCGCGGCAGGGGCTGTAGCTCCCACAACTCTGGCGGCAGCAGCAGTTTCCATGGATGCAGCGCCGAGCTCCATCGGTCGGCAGCTCACACGTCATCGGCGGCTGCAGCGCCTGGGTGTCGGGCATCGGCCTCGCAACACAAGTGTATGGCTACAGCGCCAGAATCCATGAATTATGTCCACCAGTGTATGGTGCCGCTCATCATCATCATCATAGCTTTTTGTCCCAAGCAAGTTGGGGTAGGCTAGAGTTGAAACCCAACATAAACCACTAATCAAAGTTCAGACACGCAAATAGCCATTTTCCATGCATTCCTATCCAGGCACAAATCTTTGAATATATTCCATCCTTCCAAATCTCGTTTTACTACCTCCTCCCACATCAATCTCGGCCTTCCCCTACCTCTTTTCACATCATTATCACGCCTTAAGATTCCACTTCGCACTGGTGCATCTTGAGGTCTGGGTTGCACATGTCCAAACCATCTCAACCAGTGCTGAACAAGTCTCTTCGATTGGTGCTACCCCTAACCTATCACGTATATCGTCATTCCGGACTCGGTCCAATGTTGTGGGTCCACAAATCCAACGCAACATATGCATTTCGGCAACACTTAGTTGCTGAACATCTCGTATTTTTGTAGGCCAACATTCTGCCCCATATAACATCGCCAGTTTAATCACTGTTCTATAAAACTTGCCTTTTAGCTTATGTGATAGGGATACTCTCTTGTCGCAAAGAACGCCAGATGCTTGACGCCACTTCATCCATCCCGCTTTGATTCTATGGCTAATATCTTCATCAACATCTCCGCTTCTCTGTCACATCAATCCCAAATATCGAAAGGTATCCTTCATTGGCACTACTTGACCTTCCAAACGAACATCTCCCTCATCTATAGTAGTACTGAAGTCACATCTCATACACTCAGTTTAGTTCTGCAGAGTCTAAATCCTTTGGAAACTAGAGTGTGCCGCCACAACTCTAGTTTCATATTTACTCCTGCCAGGCTTTCATCGACTAGTACTACATCGTCGGGGATATCCCCTTGTATGTCTCTTGTGACCTCATCCATGACCAAGGCAAAAAGATAAGGGCTCAGCGCCGACCCTTGATGCAATCCTATTTTAATGGGGATGTCCCCCGTGTCACCATCACTTGTTCGCACACTAGTCACAACATTGTTGTACATGTCCTTACTAAGGGCAACGTACTTTGTTGGGACCTTATGTTTGACTAAGGCCCACCACATAACATTCCTCTCAAATGAAAAAAAATAGAATATTGCAGACTGGACAACTAGTGAATCAGTAATAAGTGGAACGAATGATAAGGTCCAAGATGCGCACACCTCCGAAAAAACATGAGGGCGACGGGCGCTCGGTGGCTCGCAGGAGGTCAGCTCCAGGGAGGGCGCGGCGGGTATGGAATAACTATTCTGTGGCCAGAGTTGAATTAGCCTATGTATGTGTGTGTATATATACATATACTCTCGGTACGGATTAGATAAACATATACATAGAAAAAAGAGGGGTCACATACTCTCGGTACGGTCAGCAATAAGGAAGTCTCTTTTCCAACTAGGTGTGCCGCTGTAGATCGAACCATCACGGTGGCTGCTATGTGGAAGTATATACATAGGTGGCGGTACATAATCCATGGAGTCACCAGGTATCTCTGCAGCCCAGCTCTCTCTGTCATCACTGCTCAGCTCACAATCGGCTACGTATACATTTCCCGGCATGCCACTGTATATAGAACCATCACAGTGGCTGCTATCTGGAAGTATATCCATAGGGGACCGTACATAATCCATAGAATCACCAGGTATCTCTGCAGCCCAGCTCTCTTTGTCTACATTTTCCCCTGTTGTATCAGGTTTGCTATCCATGACTTCCATGGCTGTCCTAAATGCATCTTCATCACAAGAAATGATATTTACCCTTGCTCTCCTCTGATCTTCTGCACCATTGACAGGGGGGCATAGTTATAACGAGTAATGAACTTCTTGGTTGTGTCAATATTCTCTTATTTTTTCATGCCTTTGGGAAATGGCAGAGTGCTGACCCAGGGAACTAATAATAAAATAATTAAAATAATTGGCGACGGGTTGAGTGGTGGCTTGTGTTCCTCACCTTTTACTCCCCTGCTGCTGGCCATGTTCCGAGATCCACAATCAAATCTAGCATTAGCATAAAAAGGCCAGTTTCAGCATCCAACGCAAACAAGATGATATCATCAGTCAGGATTGAAGCCTTTAATATAATAACTAAGCCTGAAATGGATTTCTATCTTTAGGGCTCTTTTCTCTGTGTTCCATATGGGATTAAACTGACAAGTTTTACCCCATCTGGCTTCAAAAATCAACATAAGAATGGTAAATTTTTTTTTGAGTGAAACATAAGAATGGTAAATAAAAACCCAAACTTGGCCACGATTCAGCCCATCCTGTACCAACCAACTAAATTCCAAACTTAAGCATAAGAACAAGAAAGCTCACCGGGACACGCGACAGGTAGGTGGATTGGCTGCAGCAAAGCGAGGAGAAACTCGTCGCGCAAGCGCTGATGACCACGAGCGAGGTGTACCAGATGCCATGGAACAGAGGACAGGTTGGGAGGTACAGACGAGGCGGCGGACTGAGGCAGGAGAGGTGGCAATGTTGGAGCGTCGGAGGGGACGAACAATCAAACGCCAGAGGATTTGCATCTGCCCCATCTCGTATCTCGATCGCCGGTCTCTCTCAGCAAGTCAGCAGCCGAGGGCGGCGGCGGGGTGGTTTAGGTCTTTATTAGGAGGCTTCGCCGGTGCTGGGCGCAGCGATACCCGACTAGGTCATGACAGACTACCGAGAGGCCCAGCTCGGCCCAGAAACACGCGGCCCGCAAGCAAGGCAAGGGAGAAACGACCGCAATTCCCTCTCGATGCCAGTAAAAACTTGGGCATGCCGTCTGATGTTGGGAGCTCGATTAATGGAGCTTTCAAATATTGGATCGAGTGTGGAAACGGGTTGGAGCTCTGTTTATCAGCTGGAGGCAAGGAAGTGTTAATTAAATATGTGGCACAAGCAATTCCGATGTACTTAATGTCGTGTTTCACGTTGCCGAGGGGCATGTGCCAACATATTAATGGCCTTCTACGGAATTTTTGGTGGGGAAGCAAGGAAGGCAAGAGGAAGACGTGTTGGGTAGCCTGGGACGACATGGTGAAACCAAAATTCTGTGAGGGTCTTGGCTTCCATGACATCGAGCTGTTCAATTTAGCTCTTCTTGGCAAGCAAGACTAGCGTATACAGTAAGATGGGAGTTCACTGAGTGCCTGCGTGCTTAAAGCGGTGTATTTTCTACAGACTGAGTTCATGGAGACTAGATTAGGGTCAGTGCCATCTCATATCTGGCGTGCTGTCCTGGATGGTCGTGATGTCTTGAAATGGGGTCTGATCAGAAGGATAGGCGATGGAGAAACTACACATATTTGGACTTCGAATTGGTTGCCTCGATGGTTGGCGCAAGCCTGTGAGGAGTACGGTCGCCAGGGCTCCTCAACGGGTCTGCGAATTGATAGACTCTACTACTGCTACGTGGGATCAGCAGAAACTGCACATCTATTTTGATCTAGCGGACAGGGAGGCTATTCTAAATATTCCCATTTGTACTTGCAGACAGGCTGACTTTTGGGCTCGGCATCATGAGAAAACGGGAGTGTATTCAGTCAGATCGGTGTATCCGATGTTGGTGATTAATAAGGAAAGAACAACAGCTTTTATGGAAAATATGGCTAGGCGGTCTGATTTCAGGGCAGAAGAGAAGGAGTGGCTTGCTCTGTGGAAACTGAATATCCCTTCAAAGATTAGTGTTTTCTTTTGGAGGTTAGAAAGTCATTCTCTCCCCCACAGGTGATACTCTTCATCATAGAAATATGGCTACTCATGACTGTAGTGCCATTTGTAGAGCACAAGATTCCTGGAAACATTCGTTGATTGACTGCAATCTTGCTAAATGTGCTTGGGCACTTGAGGATGGGCAGTTGTGGATCAGGTGAGCAGTATTCAAGAAACACATGTACGAGGCTGGCTGGCGATGGCGCGGGAGACGCTATCGGATGCAGATTTCGCAAGAGTGGCAGCAACTTTGTGGGCTATCTGGTATGTGCGAAGGAAGGCAATTCAAGAGAACTCATTCCAGAGTCCATTGTCTACCCATTGCTTTGTGGACATATTTATGTCTGAACTCGATGAGTTGAAGCTAGAGAAAGTTGTGCCGAGCGCCGACACCTTCACCTCGATCCCGCGCAGCTCACTGACCTCCACCTGTGCCTCCCTGACGCCCCACGAGCTCCGCCGCCACTACACCATTGCCGCCGCCACCGCCTTCACATGGGCAAGCCGCTCCATTCCATATCCGGCCAAACAAACATCGTCATCACCTTCCTCGCGACCTCATGAAGCTCACAAGCACCTCCCACGAGTCTCCCCGACCTCACTGTCACCGGAGCAAGCTCGCCGGCGACCACCAGGTCCACTTCACCGCCGGCAGCTCGATTCCGACCACCCCCGGCCTCGCCAAGCCCATCGTTCGACTCGTGGTGAGCCTCTGGACCTCATAGGATAGATCTAGTCGTGGGTGGGGGGCAACATCACCAGAATTTGGGCTCACCGCTGCCGCTGGATTCCTGGGTACTCTATCTATCTAGGCCAAGTGGTTAGAGATACAGCGGCTAAAGAGCCAGCACTAAAAGGTCCGGAATAAGTCTATTGCCTTCCTTGGGGACTACAGGGCCCTCGACACGCAGAAAGGGATGAGAAGGGGTGCCGACTACCCTGAACCTTGGGTCCTAGGACACCGGAACTAACGTGATGGGCTACAAAGACCGAGAGGGCTGTCACCACCTCACGGCTACCACCTCCGTTGCGACGGGCAGAAACTAAGGTTACTGACAAGTCTAGGAACCACTCCTACACAGATCAATAACTACTTACTTCGCTAGCAGAAGCAAGCAACTCGAACTCACACCCCAATGACAAGTCACCGCTAGTGAGAGCAAAATCGAAGAACCTATTAAGGCAGAGACTTAACTATGAGACAGGGTAAGATGTCTCGTAGTATTCTCCGTACTAACCATGCAGGGAAGGCCTCAAATATCACTAAAGTAGAAGCAACTATATAAGGCACAAGTAGAATAAAGTAGATACTATTGATAACTTGAATGTCATACAAAAGGGAAAGGTAAAAGATACAAGAGCTAATACCAGAGCTTCTGAAGACGACTCCGGAACCTCCGAGGCACAGCTCGACTCGACTCTAACTCCCAACTAAACTATCCTAACTCTACTAGAAATGAAGTGGAAGAGCTCCTTGGCTTTTGAGTGTGTGTAATGAGCAGCTGGACCCTTGTATTTATAGTGCCATATGATGGTTGGGGTGGAGTAACCGCAAAGGGACCCAGGGTCGGTCCAGGGTCGGTTCGGCCGAACACCCCGGGTTCGACTGAACGGGTCCCTTCGGCCGAAGGCCCTTCCGCCTTGTTCTGGATGGCCAGGATGGGCTGCTGGAGGCGGTTGGCCGTTCGGCCGAACCGGCCAGTTCGGCCGAACTGGCCCGGGGCCTCGACAGCCCTCCGTTCCACCGCCTCTGGTCCTGGACGGCTTGGATGAGTCCCACTTGGCCTGGGTGTGCTTGTTCCCGCGGATTGATGACTTGGCATGGGTCCGGTTGAGTTGGCGGGAGTTCTGCGTGGCTTGCACAGTCACGGATGACTTGGCAGTCTCCTGGTGGCCTGTACGGCTAAGGGGGATAACCGGCCGAACATGTCGTTCGGCCGTTTCTGTCATTTCCGACCCCAATAACACGTATTTGTAAACATTGTACCTATAAACACAACACTCACCAAAACTCGTGGAACTTTATTAGAAACAAACCTAAGTACATGGAATGATGCATAGTCTCTCATTTTATCCCGAGTATTGGTGGTCGAATTTGGGTTGTAACGATCGCCAACACTACCCTACTTTGTCGCCTACTACTGCCTAGGTACAACTTGCGGACTCAACCATCCGCTACCCCGAGGGGGTGATCGAGAATGTACCGGTCCGCATTTGGGGACGTTACGTTCCTATACAGTGCCACACTTCACTTGTAACACACACTCAAGCCAAGGATCTCTTCCACTTCATTTCTAGTAGAGTTAGGATAGTTTAGTTGGGAGTTAGAGTCGAGTCGAGCTGTGCCTCGGAGGTTCAACAAAATTTCCCTTGAATTAAATAACTCCCAACT
>OAMR01000698.1:141121-154779 GCA_900205405.1 Echinochloa crus-galli
TCAAGTCATTGGATCATGAGCCTCTTTTGGCTGACATAAGGAAAACTCTAGAATGCACTAGGAAGCATGGGCTTAAGATGAACCCGAACAAATGTGCTTTTGGAGTGTCAGCTGGAGAATTTCTGGGATTTTTGATATATGAAGGAGGGATAGAAGTTGGCAAGAAAAGCATGAAAGCGATTGATGAAATTATTCCTCCAACTAATCTTAAAGAGTTGCAATCATTACTGACAGACTTCTTCAAAGCATTCGGCAAAAGACGCTCTGCGGTCGGGAGACCGTCATCACGGAAGCATTCGGGAGAGCGTGATGACATGGATTAAATATAAGGAAGAAGCCGATTTGACGAAGAATACCAGATGAATACGGCGCTTCGACGTATTTCTTTGGAAATAAACGTTTTGTAATCGTAGTCGACTAGGAATGGTGTCAAAACCAGGGTATAAATATAAACCCATGGTGATTGTGATAGGGATTGAACAATCATATAACAAACCGGCCTTGCGCCAACTTTTCGAGTCTTTAGTCGTGTCGTCGAATTCTTCGAGGGGAATCATCGATCCGTCGACCTCCATAAGTATCGACAACCTTGTATCATGTTTAGTATCATGCGGTGTTATGATTTTGATGTGACTAAGGCAGATAAATTATTTGATTTCCTTGTGAAAGAAGGCCGAATCAAATTACCAGAGGGGCATTCTATGCTTCGGCCTGAAGGAGTGAGAGACAAGAAGTATTGTGGATTTCATGACAGAAATTCTCATTCCATTAATGATCTTGACAGAGCCGGGTATCATGCGGTAGATGCAGGTTTTTGGGTCGTTTTAGAACTAATCATCCGGTGGATTAGAGCTCGAAATCGATCTGATAGGTCTATCAACATCGACGAAGCTTGTTCCTTTTTCATGGAACCCGAATCGGCTATCTAGCCGTATTCGGTAGTCCCTCAATGAGTGAAAACGTGTTCGTAACTTTGTTTTAAATAATGAATGCTTCTAGCCTTCCACGTTTAGAGTATATCATGTGGTGGATTGATCTATTCTTGGTTGGTGGCGTGATTTTAAACAAGTCGTATCATGCGGTGGATTAATTTGTTTGATTCTACGCCTGACGGGTTCGAGGGTATCTAGACATGCGGTAGACTAGTGCTTTTAAACCTATGCATTCTTGTTTATTAGAGATTTACGATCGTGCTTTCACGTTTATTAAGCCTCATTCCCGTTAATCGGTTGTAGTTAAGTGCTGTAACGAATATTTAGTTAAATACCGATCTTTCATCATGGTGACGTCATTCGATCGGCAGTGTACTGGGATTTTTGATACATGAAGGAGGAATAGGAGTTGGCAAGAAAAGCATGAAGGCAATTGATGAAATTGTTCCTCCAACTAATCTTAAAGAGTTAGAGCGCTATCAGAGGCGTAGATATGAAGAAGAAAGGTACAGAGAAGAACAAGAAGAATTTGCACGGGAACAGGAACGTGCACATTGGGATTGTGCTTTCTTCAGACATTGCTGGAACGAGGGTTTAAAGTTGCCTACATGGAATAATTGCCCTGAATGCAACGATAGATATGATGAATATAGACAGGGTACTATCAATCGCCGATCTGTCCATGAAAGAATTGGCAGAGTACATCTTAGTGATGATCGGCGTTTTGATGATCAACCCAGGATGATGCTTGCCTGAGGAGCATCAACAGATGGTGAAGGCTGCTGCAGACCAGTTCATTAAAAAGTGTTTGCTGTCTTTTGCCAAGAACAGGAGTGGTGCACCGTTTCTCAAGACAGACCTGCCAAGAGTTCTACTGCCTGGACAATCTGATCTTAATGAAGAAGAAGAAAGGGAGAGGTTCTCTGGTCTGTTATACAAAGCTCTGGGGGATACAATGACTAATCATAACGCTGCATTCTTGAACAGCTTTAGATGCATAATGATCAGCATTTTTGGTCAACAAGTGGACAAGCCTTTTGAACAAGCATATGGGCAAGTTGGTGGACCAACATATTTTAATGTTCAAAAACCTCATGGTAAAGGAGCTGCTAAAGAAACTGGAACTTCTGGTTCCAAGGGTGCGAATGGCCAACCAATTCAACAAGATCCTCAGCATACAATGCCAAAAACTCGCACATATGGTGATGTGGCATTCGGCACTACAGGGAATCCACCTGCTTCTGCCTACAAAATATCTCCTCTAAACAACAGGCTGCAGAGGGATATGTATGGGAATGGATATACAGAGTTCATGGATTATAATGCTATTGATGCTCTCCCGAATCCTGGATATGTTAATACAGGAATGATTGCTGGAAGGGCAGGAAATCAAGATACTAATGTTGACCTCATGGTGCAAAAAATGACCGATGTGTTGCAAAATCAATTCGGTTTGAAGCCCAAAAATCAGGGATACATGTACTCCTCTCCTTTCCCAGAATGGTACCAAAGAGTGTTATTGCCTAACAGAGTCAAAGTTCCTACAGAATTCACTAAATTCTCAAGGCAAGATGATACTAGCACTGTGGAGCATATAGCTAGGTACTTGATGCAGCTTGGAGAAGCCTCAGCAGATGAAGCTTTTAGAATCAGATACTTTCCTTTGTCATTGACAGGTCCAGCATTTACTTGGTTTGCTTCTTTGCCTGCTCAATCAATTTGTACTTGGAAGGATTTAGAGCAGAAGTTCCATGCTCATTACTATACTGGCAGCACTGAGAAAAAGTTGGCTGATTTAACTAGCTTGAGGCAGAGAAAGGTTTAGCTTGAAGCAAGTTATCGGCTCTATTAGATTGTGGCAAAGATCTAATAGATTCATTAAGTTACCTTGTGTTGTTTGGGTTTTACTTTATGTTTAATTCGTACAACACTCTTTTTGCCCAATCTAGATCGATTAGGTTCGGTTTTGACCCAATGCGAGACATGATCACGTTTCCTCCCATAGCCGAATCCGAGCCGATCTCAAAAATTCTTCTTGTCTCAATAGAGTCTGAGACAATCTCCCTAGGCTTGAGGAATTCATGGAGGAACAATCTTGGTGGCACTTGGCCACAACCTAATTGCCTAGCCATCATATTCGGCTGATAGTACTCAAAGGTACTCTGAACCAACCTCCCTCCGCAAAATTCGGCTGGCAGAATACAGGGCCGAATGAAAGAATTAAAAATAGCTGTGGATTGTGCATCTGTACATCCAATTTCAAAACTAAACTCACAAGGGAGAGTAAGATTGTCATTGTCAGAATAAGGGAACCAAAGAGGATCAGCAAAGCCTTTGGAGAAAAGCTCAAAGAGTTCACCAATGTTCTTATCTACAGATACAGTAGAGGCAGCTTCTCCATAGGTTTGACAGCCTTTAGTGCTTTGGGGTTCCCCTTCCCTATAGTTGACTGAAGGAAAAGACAGGCTGTTGATATCAACTGAAACAATTTGATGCATATACAGCTGCAGCCACATCTGAACAAACCACCAGGGACCATTAACACAAGAAATTTTCTTATTGGTATGCATCAGGCGAGTGGTTTGATGAAGCATATGGTAAACACTTCCCAGCAAATATTTTCCCAGAGGGATGAGTGTGCCAGCAGCCAGGTCTTCAGCCATCACGATGTGGTTCAGAGTTGGCTCATTAGCTTTGCCACAAAAGATGAATCTGCACAGCCACATATTCAGAAAGGCCCTGTACTCAACATCAGACAAGGGACCATCAGACATGTAATTCTGAATATACTTCTTGTATCCAACTCCTGTCTTTACTCCTGTCTGTTTGGAGGAGCCCTTGTACTTGTATGGATGCACAGCTTCTGTGATATTCAGGCCGGTCATCAGGTAAACATCGGCCAAAGTTGGAGACATTGGACCATGACCAAAGAAGAAGGCATTTACTCCATTGGACCAAAAGTGGCCTAATCCCTGTCTCTTATACACATCTAGATGTGTATAAGAGACAGAAAGAGAAGAGTGCAGCGCCTAAGAAATCAAGAATTAAAGCAAGCAGGGACAAGATTGAAATCGATATGGCGACCAAAAGACAGACTTGATGAACCTGACCGTTCGGCTCCCACATGCATGGTATGCTTCTTACCGAATGAATTTATGGCTCCAGCTAATCAAATTGTACAGGAAGAAATATTGCTAGAGATGGATGAAGCCGAGCAATTGGGGTTAATGGCACAGTTGATGCTGAATAGGCAAGCTATTTTCGATAAACCAGCTAAGAATCGCCACATGAAGCCACTGTACTTAAGGGGCTTTGTCAATGGGAAGCCATTAACTAAGATGTTTGTTGATGGTGGAGCTGCTGTCAATGTGATGCCATACACTACACCAAAGGAGAAGTATTTGAGTTTGCTATTCCCATTCAACCTACTGTCACCAATAATCAAGCTGAGTATGAGGCATTGCTCAAAGGCCTCCAATACTTGAAAGAGGCAAGGGCCATTGCAGTCGAAATTTTTGGAGATTCGGAACTAGTTATAAAACAATTGAGTGGTGAATATGAACTGCAAAAGTGATATCTTGAGGAATTACTATGAAGAATGCAAAGAAATATTGAAGAGCTTTCGGTCAGTAATTCTACAACACATTCCTAGAGGGGATAACGAAGAAGCAAACAGATTGGCTCAAAGTGCATCAGGTTACAGAGAAAATCAAGAAGTATTTGCCACTGATGAATGTGCTTTCGGGAATGACCTGGCAGAAGGTGATTGGAGAAAGGAAATTGTTGATTATTTGGAAAATCCATCCCAGAAAATTTCTAGAAGGCTCAGGTATAAAGCTATAAAGTTTGTTCTTCTTGATAAAGATTTATATTATAAATCCCTGGATGGGGTATTATTACGTTGCTTAAATCAAGAAGAAGCAAAGAAGCTGATAAGCGAGGTTCATGATGGATTGTGTGGAGCACACCAGTCAGCTTACCGAATGAAATGGGTTATTAGAAGAACTGGATATTGCTGGCCGACAATGTTGGAAGATTGCTTTGAATATTACAAGGGATGTCAAGACTGTCAGAAATTTGGAAACATTCAGAGAGTTCCAGCATCGGCTCTGAACCCTATTATCAAGCCATGGCCATTCAGAGGATGGGGAATAGATTTGATTGGCCAAATAAATCCTCCATCGAGCAAGGGGCATAATGATGAGGACATGACATGTTCGGATATGGCCATACATCATGATGTGTGTTCCAGAAATATATAGCTGGGTCAAAAAGAGTGTTAAAAATACATGCAAGGCATGGAGGACCAAAGAAGTTGATTGGGGGCCAATTCCAAGTACTCCCACGTTCAGTGTTAAACATATATGGAAGGCATGGAGGACCAAAGAAGTTGATTGGGGACCAATTATAAGTATTCTCACGTTCCCCATCAGGCTACCACGTCACATTGGCCCAAGAAAGGAAAGAGACCAAATCCAACACGTTTTTTGAAAGTCTGGATTCGGACTGCAGGAAAGTGCTGACTTGCGACGGCCGCCACGATTTCATCCGGACTCCGTTTTGGGAGTTTAAGTACTTTATGGAAAGCTTATCAAGTCTACTTTCAGATGGATTTACTACAGACACCTTTTCTGCCCACGGTGCTGCGTCACATTATTTTGGGCCAATGGGCCATGTATCAAGTTGGGTCCATTAGGGACGCGTCCTAGAGTTGTGGGACGACCCCCAACAGGTCTTGGTCATCCTCCACCCTCTCATATACCTCCATAGCCGCCACAAACAAATTGGGTTTTGTTTAGATCAAGTTTAGCCATTGCTACATGCTTGTAAGCGCGCGTGCTGGTCCAGCCGCCCGTCTTCGAGTCTACGGAACCCCACTTCGTTGGTGATTTAGTTTGATATTGAGACACTTCAATTCCCATATAGTAAATTCAGTACTTGTATCATACTTGTTCTTGCTAGTTTCTTCGATTGCTTGCAGGACAGGTCGGGTGACGCGCTCCCACAAGATCGCGGCATCCATAGGAGGTGGTGTATCGGTCGCTAAGGCGCAGTCTTTGCAAGGTTGTAATCGGGCTGTGAACGTCGTCTCCTCCAATCGAGTTATCCCCCACGCCTCTCATCGAAAGATCGGGCACAAACCCCAGCGGGTTCACATCACATAAATAACAAAATTATGATTAAAATTATACAAAAGAAAATTGATCAGAAGCCAAGGAAGTGGCATTCGGTACTCAATGAAGCATTGTGGGCTTACCGAATGGCACCTCATGGGTCTACAAAAACGTCTCCTTATGAATTGGTATATGGACATCATGCTGTTTTGCCATGGGAAGTGCAGTCAGATTCAAGAAGGATAAAATTGCAGAAGGATTTATGTTCTAAAGATTATAATGATTTAATGATGGATGAATTAGAAGATCTACATATGATTCGTCTCAAGGCCTTGGAAAATATTGAGAAAAATAAGGTGCGGATTGCTAAATATTACAACAAGAAAGTGAAAGTCAAGCAATTTGCAGAAGGAGATTTGGTTTGGAAAGCATTATTGCCGATTGGTACTAAATACAGTGCATTCGATAAATGGTCCTCAAATTGGGAAGGTCCTTTCAGAGTGGTTAGATGCGTGCCTGGGAATGCATATATTTTAAAGACTTTACTGGGAGAAGAATTTACTGATGCTATAAACGGGAGATATTTAAAGAAATATTATCCTAGTATTGAAATTGATCGCTGATGGAGGAATTAAACGTCAAATAGCCGGCATTCGGGAAGGAGCCGCCTTCAGAGCAAAAAATTCCAACAAAAGGGAAAATGGCCAATACTAGAGTGTATTGCCCTTAGAGCACACAAATTACATCATGAGAACAACAAAATTGTTGCAGGAGAATTGCAAAAGATAAGCTTTATTGCCGAAATTCAACGATCCCTAGTACAAACTACTGAAATAGCCTGTTCAAGACAGACTGGGGATGAATTGAATCGGCAACAGCAGCGCCATGGCCATCAAGACGATCAATGGAGGCATCAATGTCGTCGATATCTTCTGGATTGCCGTTGGTGAAACCGACCGGCATCCTGGAATAATCAGTGCCGGTGCGTGTCGACATGGCAACTAAGCCCACGGCGGCACCCAGACGAACGCCATGGGGGGCCCCCTCGTCGACGCGGCCTGCCACTGCACCAAGGCGAGCCTCTGGTGTGTCCCCTTGGGCGTTCACCTTGTTCGCCAGCTCCTCCACCAACGCCTTCAGCCGATTGAGCTCAGCATCGCGATCTACGAAATTACAAGTGATGACAGATATAATGCTATTTGAAGACAGATTGAAACTAAGCAGATTGCAGGACTCGTCGTCAATGGTTTCGAGCAACTGTTTGCGCTGGTGCTGCCACTCAAGGTCAGCAATCCCAGCTTGTTTGGAGATAACCTCCAGCTCATGGCGCGTCTCGTCGCGCTCCCTCCTGAAACGGCGGGCGTCGCTATCTGAGTAGCGAAGATCGTCCGATTCAAGAGTTCGATTTGACGAACTCGAAGAATCGGACACCGCAACAGGAGCCGCAGCAGGAGCCGCAGCTGGGACCGCAGCAGGAGCCGCGGCCGGAGCAGCGATGGGGTTCCATTGGATTAGCCTGAAAAAAACAAAGGGATTTGTCAGAAAGGAGGGCGAAATCTTGAGAGGAGTAAAGAGAGGCAGACAGACATCACCTGCGGCGAGCGCCGGCGCGGCTTCCTTCGGGCTCATCGGCGGCCGGTCGCCTTCCGTTGGCCATTGGGGTTTTCTTGAAGTTACTGTGCTTGGGGAAAAGAAGAGCTCGAACTGGCAGACGAAGAAGGCGAAAGATTTGGTGAGAAGCTTGCGGCGCTCGATATGTTTATTTATAGAACCCACAGAGGAAATCGTGGCCAGAGATCGTGGCGCGTATCCCAAAAATTCGGAAGGCGGAGAGTGCTCACGAACCAAACGGTTTCCGCGTCGCTTGGGATTCATGCTGAGTCATATTCGCTTTGACCAAGTAACATTTGGCTGCATTGTGTTCAAGTCATTTTTTCGGGATTGACACTGCTATAGCTAGCCTTGCCGAATGAATCATTCACAATGAGACAGAGACAGAATTAGAGAATAACAAGACTGCCAAAGCTAAACGAAGCATATGGACACCAACTGTTTGATACAAATTACACACCCAAGTACTTTGAGATTACATTTTTGGCATTCAAAATCATGTTGCTGATATTCTCCAGTAGTTGCTTGTCAGCTTCTTGAGTTTTTGCCAGAGCAGAAAGTTTGGCTTTGAGTTGCTTCTCTTCATTCAGAGCTGCTGAAGCCTCCTTGCGCATCTTCTCTGTCAGACCAGGAATTTCGGCTATCTTCTTTTTATCAGCTTCAATTTCAGCCGATAAGTTTTTTAAATCAGCTTCCAGTTCAGCTTTCCTGGTCTCCTTCGACTCAAGTGCGGACTGTAGGCCAGCTAATAGTTCCTTATTGCTCTGAGTTCGAGAGTGCAAATCTTTTACAGATTTTTTGGCTATAGCCCTCCTATGCTCCAAGGTTGGTTGAGCAGATTGATTCTTCAGGGCTTGTTTCACTGCAGCATAATGATCATCCAATTTAGAAACTAGATCCAAAGAAGTCTTGATATCAGCAGGGAGATCTTGGTCAATGGATTCAAGCAAATCCCTTAGAAGATCTGCATCTTTGACTTGATCTTGAATGCCTTTCTGCAGCAAGGAGAGGATGTCTTTCAGTTTTGCTTGATTTTCTTATGATAGAGCTTGACCAGAAGATGTTTCTTCTCCTTGTTCAACAACTAAGTCATCCAAGGCAAATGAATAACTGGATGTTGAAGCAGATTTCTCCTGAAAGGAAATTCTTAATGAATCAAGTGACAATTTATTGAGAAGGAGTAAATAAGAGGGAATGAATGCTCACCTCATTTCTGATTTCCTGAATGGGAGAAGGAGGTCTCTCAGGCTCAGTAGAGGGGTCTTGTGTATGATGCTGAGGGGAAGCTGGAGAGTTTCTTGGTGAAGGTGCAGCCTCTAGTTGAAGAAGTGGTGAAGACGGAGCTGAATCATGATGAGAAGAGGGGCTCTCCAAGATTTGATCCATTGGGGGTTGTTCTGCAACTAAAAAGAGATAAATGCCAATGAAAAAGAATGGAAGAGGTGGCAAAGATTCATACCAGGCAATGAAACATCGGCAGAATCTGTAGCAGTTGCTGATTGCTGTGATTGAGCCTGGGATAGTAAAAGACAAAGATGAGCATAATGTGAATAGCATTATGTTTAAAGGAAAAAGACTATGACCTGAATGAGTTTTTTGCTGGTTGTTCTCTTCTTCTTAGGAGCTGAAGAAGCAGGCAGAAAGGAAGCTTTTCTTTTAGCAGAAGATGGCCTGGTAATGATTGGGTCTAGAGTGGCTTGTCTAGACATCAGCTGGGCCAAGGTAGGAGATTGATGCCCCAGAGCAGGTATTGGGCCCGCAATCTTGTACTGGATCATCCTAGCAAGAGGGGCAGGCACTATATCCTACAAAATGATAAAATAATCAGAGGGAGAAAGATTATTAAAACAAGATGGGGGATGAGCATATTACCTCTGAATTTGGTCGATAGTCAGGCATCAATTCAAGACAGAAGGGATGAATTGGCATGTTGAAGATGTGGTCATGAAGTTCTTGCCACCAGAGAATGAAAGAAGGATGGGCAGATGTTATTGGCACAAAAGGGTTAGGTGCATAGATGGTGGTACAGCATTTATAATCAAAAACCCTTCTTGTTTCTGTAGAGTCCTTGATAATTTCCCTGGGCTTGAGGAATTCATGAAGAAATAGTCTTGGGGGCACTTGGCCACAGCCCAACTGCCTAGCCATCATGTTCGGCTGATAGTAATCAAAGGTACTCTGAACCAGCCTCCCTCCACAAAATTCGGCTGGCAGGATGCAGGGCCGAATGAAAGAGTTGAAGATGGCTGTGGCTTGCGCATCTACACATCCAGTTTCAAAGCTAAACTCACAAGGAAGGGTGAGATTGTCGTTATCAAAATAAGGAAACCAGAGAGGATCAGCAAAGCCTTTGGAGAAAAGCTCGAAAAGTTCACCAATGCTTTTATCTACAGATACAGTAGAAGCAGCCTCTCCATAAGTCTGACAGCCTTTGATGCTTTGGGTTTCCCCTTCCTTGTAGTTGATTGAAGGAAAATGCCGACTGTTGATGTCAATAGAGCATATACAACTGCAACCACATCTGGATGAACCACCAAGGACCATTGACACAAGGGATTTTCTTGTTGGTATGCATCAATCGAGTGGTTTGATGAAGCATATGATAAACACTCCCCAGCAGGTACTTCCCAAGAGGGATGAGTGTGCCAGCAGCCAAATCTTCAGCCATCACAATGTGATTCAGAGTTGGCTCATTGGCTTTGCCGCAAAAAATGAATCTGCATAACCACATGTTCAAGAAGGCCCTGTATTAAACATCAGACAGGGGACCATCAGACATATAATTCTGGATATATTTCTTATACCCAACTCCTGTCTTCACTCCTGTTTGCTTGGAGGAGCCCTTGTACTTGTATGGGCGCACGGACTCTGTAATATTCAGGCCGGTCATCATGTAGACATCGGCCAAGGTAGGAGACATCGGTCCATGGCCAAAAAGGAAAGCATTTGCACCATTGGACCAGAAGTGACAAGCCGCAATGAGGAGACTCTCATTCTTGGGTGTTTCGGCTAAAGATAGCTCTAAACAATGGGAAATGCGGGCTTTTGTCATCAAAGATTCTCTTGTACCAATTTCTCCAGCCGGCGATTGGGGGCAGAGGCCAGTTCTTGAAAGCGTCTTGCCATTCGTGAGGCTTTGTCAGTGAAGACTTGAAGGGAATCCTCTGAGATTCGGCAGCAATAAGCTCAGAAGGGTCTGAATCTCCTACGGGCCCGAGAAAATAAGTGGGTGCTTTTTCCTCAGTGGGAATCAAAAGTTCGGCCGCTAGAGCCTACCAAGAATAGAAAAAGGCGAAAGGAAAATTTAAGATGTGATTCAAAAAGAATGGTGCCGAATGTGCTTGAGGAAGATTAAGAATTACCTGGAGGGCTTGATCTTGGTGCGCCATTTGAAGATTGAAGCTTGCAAAAGTCGATGAACTAGGGTTTGGATCTGGACAAAGCTTCGAAGATTTTAGAGAGGAAAAGCGGGGATTGAGCTAGGGTTACCTAGAGACGTTGAGTATCTATGGTCAATTCCGAGATAAAAATATCTTTTATCCCGAAATTGAAGGGGCATGTGTTAACACCAAAAATTAGCACCTGAAAGAGGATGACGAGTGGGCCAGGCTCCGTAAAAAGATTCCATTCGGCAGGACAGACTTCTTCAAAGCATTCGGCAAAAGACGCTCTGCGGTCGGGAGACCGTCATCACGGAAGCATTCGGGAGAGCGTGATGACGTGGATTAAATATAAGGAAGAAGCCGATTTGACGAAGAATACTTACAACCAATTCCTCGAGAGAGCAGATCAAGGGGATGAGTATGAAGATAATGAAGAAGTGGCTGCAGCAGAAATAGTGTGGGGCAAAGAGCCGATTACTGTGAATCAAAAATGGATCAAGCAAACTAAAGGTGCTTATGATTTTGATGTGACTAAGGCAGACAAATTGTTTGATTTCCTTGTGAAAGAAGGCCGAATCAAATTACCAGAGGGGCATTCTATGCTTCGGCCTGAAGGAGTGAGAGACAAGAAGTATTGTGGATTTCATGACAGAAATTCTCATTCCATTAATGATCTTGACAGAGCCGGGTATCATGCGGTAGATGCAGGTTTTTGGGTCGTTTTAGAACTAATCATCCGGTGGATTAGAGCTCGAAATTGACCTGATAGATCTATCATCGTTGACAAAGTTTGTTCCTTCTTTATGGAACCCGATTCGGCTATTTAGCCGTATTCGGTAATCCCTTCATGAGTGAAACATGTTCGTGACTTTGTTTTAAATAATGAATGCTTCTAGCCTTCCACGTTTAGAGTATATCATGCTGTGGATTGATCTATTCTTGGTTGGTGGTGTGATTTTCAAACAAGTTGTATCATGCGGTGGATTAACTTGTTTGATTCTACGCCTGACGGGTTTGAGGGTACCTAGACATGCGGTAGACTAGTGCTTTTAAACCTATGCATTCTTGTTTATTAGAGATTTACGATCATGCTTTCACGTTTATTAAGCCTCATTACCGTTAATCGGTTGTAGTTAACTGCTGTAACGAATATTTAGTTAAATACCGATCTTTCATCATGGTGACGTCATTCGATCGGCAGTGTACTTCTTACATGCTTTGCCGATTATGTACCGAATGCTTTGGATTGCTGACAGATAGCTTGTCTATAGCTATATGTCGATCAAAATTGGCTTTGCAAGCCGTAGAGATGGAACTGTCTGGTATCAGCCGGCACGTTCCAGGTTTTATATCTAAACTTTTTTCTTCCTTTGTCAGTTTCAGGGAGAATTGACTGGCACGCTTCCGGATTCGAACGCTCGAGCCACGTGTAAAGCCAGCTGATTCGGCATGCTGTGTGTTTGGCGTGAACTGCAGATTTTACGTCAACAGCAGTGACGTGGACGGCTCTGGGACCACAAGCTTTGAAGATGCCTGATTTAAAGGATATTATGGACGTCACTCTTGAAGAATTGCCTGAGGAGCATCAACAAATGGTGAAAACTGCTGCAGAACAGTTCATCAAGAAGTGTTTGCTGTCTTTTGCCAAGAACAGGAGTGGTGCACCGTTTCTCAAAACAGACCTGCCAAGAGTTCTACTGCCTGGACAATCTGATCTTAATGAAGAAGAAAGGGAGAAGTTCTCTGGCCTGTTATACAAAGCTCTGGGAGACACCCAGGGACACCAAAGCGAGGAAAGATGTTTTCAGGGGTCATTTGCTCAGCGCAGCTAGTGGCTGCGGATCGATAGGGCTTGGCTTCTACCCAGTTAGAGAAATACTTGAATCACTAGCAAGGTATTAATTCACCATTTTACCTATGGGGCTTATAGCAATCTCCTTATCTTGGGCGGTTGAAGGAATGAACAAATTAACTTAGTTTTATTCCACCCTACTCTTTTCAGGATCCTATCTCGGAGTTTTCATCCTTTTGTGAAAGATAAGTAGTTCCTCATTGGTTCACTCAATCGCTCAAGTGTATTTGAATCCTCACCAAAGACTTTGCCTTCTTTTTATCCTAACATCTACTTTGGCTTTTGTGTGGTTCAGGGACAAAGGATGAAGGCATACAAGCATCTTATATTTTGCTAAATCAAAGACTGGATGTTAGGAGAATCAAATCACACTCTAGACCGAGAAGTGCAAGTGTGTAGAATTTATGGAGTGGAATATGTGGAGTGGAATTTGGCAGAATTTCATGGATTGATTCTTCCTCTCCTTGATTTATTTTTCGAGAGCATGGGCTATCTTTTATTCATATTTTTGCCATGCCTTTTTGGCATGCTTTTCTTTTGATCATATTTTTGCCATGTCTTTTGACATGCTTTTCTTTTTCTCATATTTTTGCCATGCCACTTGGCATGCTTTTCTTTTTCTTTTGCATAGCCCATGCCTCTACTTCACAGATTTTGAGAGAGGGAATCAAAGAACATGAAACTTTATTTTATGGAATGGATGATGGCATGATTTTTGCTAACTCCCAAAGACACTCAGGGCCTCGAGCTCCCCTAGAGCCCCGGA
>OAMR01000698.1:165460-179018 GCA_900205405.1 Echinochloa crus-galli
GCCCCCCCCCCCCCCCCCTTATGCTGAAATCCTGGTTCCGTCCCTCCACAGGTACATTGACGGTGACACCCACAACTATGTCGCCTCCACCTGCGCCGCCTCGGGCACCTGCCTCCACTATGTCAACTCGAAGACCCACGGTGACGACGTCGCTGTTCGGGACCTCTTCTTCCAGGCCGACAGCGGCAACACAAGGCGACGAAGAACAAGGCAGCCAAGAACGATACAGCCGCCTGCGTTCCTCTCCGAACCAAGATAGGTATCTGATCCAGGCAATCTATTTTTTTTGTGAGTTGTACAATGACCTCTTATCGTCTTCAGCTGATGTTCTTTTCTTTTTCTCTCAGATTCATGCCCTCTGTGCAATAACTCTTATCATACATGACCATGTTTCCTGTTTCAGTTACATTCCTCTCTATGATTTTTAGAATTGTTCTGCACATTCACCCTTTTGTGTTCCTTCATATAATTGTGGATGCTCATTGTCTGAATATGTGATAGGTATGGTTCTGTGATAGGTGTCCTTGAATGCAATAATTCTGTGTTCCCACACTTGAGGAGCAATGTAGTCTTAACCCTGTTATTTTAATAGTCAGAAAAGCCTGCCTGATTCCCATATAATTTGTTTCCTGAGTTCCGAAATTTTGATATTGTATTATGATATGCAAGCTGATAATTATAGAAAGTGCATAAATTGTATGGTTTCACACCCCTGGTCCATGGTACCCTGTAGAGAAAGAATGACAATATGCAAAAATGTCTTTGCCTTTCATTTCCGCAATGATGCATGCATATTTTGTTTGTTCGGCTGCAGCACTCTGTAGTTCTGTTAAGGTCTGCTCTTTATTGAAGCATAACGCAAAGCTGTGTAATTTTAAGCTAGCGAAAACATGCATCATCCTGAGAAATTAAGTGATTGCTCTCATGTCAATGCTGTCTTATAGATTTAATTCACAACCACACTCACATTTCTTTTTTTTTTGAAAGAACACATTTCTTTCTTCTATGGCAGTTCAGAAGAAAGATGGACTCTCTCTTTCACTTGCAGGGGGGCACAAGGGGGGCAAGAATTTGCTATTTATCAAATAGGCAGGGATGAGATCATGCTCGGTAATTTAATAACATTGAAATCAAGTTTGGGTTATGGTACTAGGGACTACCTGTACTATAAAAGGAGAAGTGGTGCTGCTGCAGCAACACTGAAGGTGATAGAATTTGATGATGATGCAAATGCAATGGTACAATGTAATGTGGAGGAGAGGGAGGTTAGATTAGTATTGTCAAAGAATGAAATAGCTGAGCAAAATGTGGAGATAACACCCATAAAATTGCCAAGAACAAGGGCAATTAGTGAAGACTCCACAGATGAGTCATTTGATGAGTACAAGCATTGGCCAGAGGATATGCATAGACAGCAGAGGGGAGTGGATAAGTTATTTTGGTGCCCTCTTGTAAATAATTATATTATATTGTAGTGCTATGGCCACACATCACTAATTTCATTATGGTTTTCCCATAATTTAAAGATATTTTCAGGGAGGACACAATCAAGAGTGACGAAGAATGGTTTAGGATGGAAGGACGATTGGAAGATATTAGTAATATAACATCTTTTCCACAATGTCAAATCAATTGTTATCAATTGTTCCCAAATGTTTATGGCTTATTTATATTGTATGTAGGTGCATATGACAACCCATTGCCTCCTCAAGATTTAACAAATTCAAGTGATGGCAACCCAACACCACCTCTGCAACGACCATTTCATGCTCGGCGTCAGACACAACAAAATGGTACATAATCAAAATTGTGATTTAATTATGAGGTACAATTCAGTTTTCCATATGTTCGTAATCTGAATATCTTCACTTGCGTATTGTTTAGATGGACAAAACTCCCAAAAGAGAAAGGCACGAGGTAACCTTGAAAGGACTGGCAGCAACCACCAAGAGAGTGAAGCAGGGCAATTAGAAACTTAAAGTTTCATTCTCTAGACTTGGAAGAACCGTAGGTGAGAACGCACGCACATTTAGTGATGAAATAGTGTTGTTTACGAGGAGAAAAGCACCACTTATTGGAGTGAGAACATGGAGAGATATCCACCCAGATGTGAAAGTTGTGCCGAGCGCCAACACCTTCACCTCGATCCCGCGCAGCTCACTGACCTCCACCTGTGCCTCCCTGACGCCCCACGAGCTCCGCCGCCACTACACCATTGCTGCCGCCACCGCCTTCACATGGGCAAGCCACTCCATTCCATATCCGGCCAAACAAACATCGTCATCACCTTCCTAGCGACCTCATGAAGCTCACAAGCACCTCCCACGAGTCTCAACGACCTCACTGTCGCCGGAGCAAGCTCGCCGGCGACCACCAGATCCACTTCACCGCCGGCAGCTCGATTCCGACCACCCCCGGCCTCGCCAAGCCCATCGTTCGACTCGTGGTGAGCCTCTGGACCTCATAGGATAGATCTAGTCGTGGGTGGGGGGTTACGAGGAGAAAAGCACCACTCATTGGAGTGAGAACATGGAGAGATATCCACCCAGATGTGAAAGTTGTGCCGAGCGCCAACACCTTCACCTCGATCCCGCGCAGCTCACTGACCTCCACCTGTGCCTCCCTGATGCCCCACGAGCTTCGCCGCCACTACAACATTGCTGCCGCCACTGCCTTCACATGGGCAAGCCGCTCCATTCCATATCCGGCCAAACAAACATCGTCATCACCTTCCTAGCGACCTCATGAAGCTCACAAGCACCTCCCACGAGTCTCCCCGACCTCACTGTCACCGGAGCAAGCTCGCCGGCGACCACCAGGTCCACTTCACCGCCGGCAGCTCGATTCCGACCACCCCCGGCCTCGCCAAGCCCATCGTTCGACTCGTGGTGAGCCTCTAGACCTCATAGGATAGATCTAGTCGTGGGGGGGGGGGGCAACATCACCAGAATTTGGGGCTCACCCGCTGCCGCCGGCTAGCAAGGACCACATTGCAAGCTGTTAAAACATGCAGGGACCTAAACGCAAAGAACCAAGGACCTATACATAAAACTTAAGTTAAGTTTTTGAATTAAAAACAATTAACTTAAAAACTCGATTAAAAATCGTATAAACATCAGAAAAATGCAAACTAAATTTTGTTGGGTTCTATGAGACTAGATCTACACTTATCACAAGGGATGTACATACTTTTCCTGTGTTGTTTTTGCGCTAAAAATAACACAATATTTTAGATCTAGGAGGGGTGCAGGCAGGGGCGAGGACCAGGGTGCAGAAGATGGCGGCGCCGGCGAGAGCGGAGACACCTACATCGTCGTCATCCCAGCGCACAGGTTAGTCAAGGTCTACCTACTCACAGTGTGGCCACTTGGGTTCAGTCCATGGGTCTTCCCGAGTCACAGAAATTTTGATGGCAACTGCTAGAACATTATATGGTTTCAATTTGTGAGAAATTGCTTGCTTTGTTTCTTGTATAGTTATATGGTTTCAATTTGTGAGACATTGCTTGCTTTGTTTCCTGTATAGTTATATGGTTTCAATTTGTCATGCTGCCTTAGGCCCTATATAGGTGCTATTTGTCTATTTCGACAATTAATTTTTAAACAGTAATCGTGAGATTTAGTTTGTTCTTTGTAGTTGCAGTACTGCACATTATCAGCCAAGTGATAGTAGCCATCACTTATATAATAAAGACGGGCATAGATAGATGTCATATTTTTTTGGTACATGGGCTAGTGCAGTGTTGTCATGGCATAGCTGAGTTTAACATTCGAGTACGTCACTCTACTTAGCCCCGCCCCCCCCCCCCCCCCCCTAAGCTGAAATCCTGGTTCCGTCCCTCCACAGGTACATTGACGGTGACACCCACAACTATGTCGCAAGAACCAGGATTCCAGCATTTCCTTTGGATGCCCATCTCCAGCATTTCCATCGTGAGAAATTGCTTGCTTTGTTTCTTTGGATGAAAATGGATTCTTGTGAAGAAGGACCCAGGATGTTCATCCACACTTAGACCGAGAGGGCTGTCACCACCTCACGGCTACCACCTCCGTTGCGACGGGCAGAAACTAAGGCTACTGACAAGTCTAGGAACCACTCCTACACAGATCAATAACTACTTACTTCGCTAGCAGAAATGAAGTGGAAGCTCCTTGGCTTGAGTGTGTGTTACAAGTGAGAATGCAGGGTCCTATTTATAGCTCTCCATGGCGGTTGAAGGCAGGGTAACCGCCCCGAGATGACTTGGCGGGAGTCCTGCGTGGCTTGCACAGTTGTCGGATGACTTGGCGGTGACGTGGACGACTCCCGGTGGCCTGTACGGCTAAGGAGGGTAACCGGCCGAACATGTCGTTCGGCCGTTTCTGTCACTTCCGACCCCTATAGCACGTGTTTCGTGATATTGTACCTGCAAACATGACACTCACCAAAATTCGTGGAACTTTATTCGAAATAAAACCTAAGTGCAAGGAATGTTGCATAGTCTCTCATTTATTCCCGAGTATTGGTGGTCGAATTTGGGTTGTAACGACCGCCAACACACTTCAACCTGAACAGGAACATAGTTAACAATATTCATCAAGTTTTATTCATGCAAACAACGAAATACATTCTATGAGTACTTACATTTTCAAGCATTTCGCCTTGTATTTGCTCACACCGCACTCTCTTGAGTTGCTCTGTTTCTTGTATTTCTTCATCCTGCAGAATGCGGTTCAAGTCGACATTACAATAACAAAATCAGGAGTAACATTAATACAATGCTAGTTCAAGGAGTACCTTGTCCAGAGACGATTCGTCAACATTGATAGCTTTGGCTGGTGATTCAATTCTTTCATCAGAGCCAGCTGGGACGATGTGGGCAGTACCCTGTGGCAGAAGATTCTCACTAGATATGTTGACTTGTTCATCAGGGGTGCTAACCACCACCTGCCTCGAAGCTTCTGTGTCATCATGAGCAGTGTTCTTGGTTGGAGTCGTTACAGCAGTTTCCAGCTAAGGCCTTGGCGGATTTTCAACATGGGCTTCAATTGCAGCCCCATCTTTAGTTCCTTCTTGTTGGACAGTCTTTGCGACTGATTCTTTGGGCAACCTGTCAAGTTATAATAACTATAAGCATACATTCAGAATCAAGACATTGGGGCCAGTTTTCTACTTACTCCCTTGATGGTTCAGGAGCTTTCAGAGGCTGGAATTGGAACTTCAACAGAGGTTTTGTCTGCCTGGAACTAGTGGTACTCTCAGAAGGCGTGCTTCCCAGAGCACTTGAAGAAGACGAACCTTGAGGAGTAGAGAGCCTATGCGATAGCTTGATGCGCTTGGTTGGATCATCAGATGGCATGATATCATCAGATCTTGTCGATTCACTCCGAGTGGATCATTTTTTCCTAGCAGATATTGGGAGATCTGGAGCAGCTAAAGGATACAACTATAAGCAATAGCATTATCAACATCAACAAGTACTGCTTTTGAGTACTCAAGATACTTACTTGCAGTCAAAACATGTGGTGGCGTGCTGATGTCAGAATTCTCCACGGCCTCGTCATCACTTGGGACATTGACAGCTTTATCACTAAGAGTCTTCTCAGATGAACTCTTAGCAAGTTCTTCCCATTCTTCAGGGGCAAACAGTTCTTTTGGTTCAGCCTGTATTGATCAAGACAATCAGGGTTCTTATTATCTATAAAACACCGAACGACTTAACGTATTCAAGATTTGCGACATTACCTCCAATAGTGGTTGATCACTTGACAATTCTCCAAAAAGGACTGGTTTTTCGTGAACACCAGTAAACATCTTGTTTAGATGCATGAGGACAGTCTCATCAGAGATATCCTCGGGAGCTATTCGTGATGGATCAGTAATCCCTTCATATTGAAATCCAAGATGGACCCTCTCTCGCAGAGGTTGCACCCTTCGCTTCATGAAGCTGAAGGCAATTCCAATGCCAGTCAAGCCTTTTTCCTTTAGATATTGTACCCGCTTCAGCAATGCAGGCACATCTTTGGCTTCCTCATTAGAGGGGCGGGAATTCCGGTTTCTCCCAACTAAACTATCCTAACTCTACTAGAATGAAGTGGAAGAGCTCCTTGGCTTTGAGTGTGTGTGTTACAAGTTTGAAATGGCCCTCTACTTATAGCTTCCAGGGTCGGTTGAGGTGGAGTACCGGCCAAGGGACCAAGGGGGGGGGTACCCCCTGGCGTTTTGAGCGAAGATGGCGGTTCGGCCGAACAGGCCAGTTCGGCCGAACCGTCCATCCCACCGCCTCTTGATCCTGTGGCTCAGGGCAGCTCCTGGATGGCGGTTGGCAGTTGGGGGCGGTTCGACCGAACCGCCTCTATTCGGCCAAACGGGCCACAGGGCCCAGGCCCACTCCCTTGCACCGCCTCTGCTCTGTGGACCCCCTGGGCCGGCCTCTGCTTCTTGGGTTCGTGTTGTTCTGGCCCAGGATGATGTGTCGGTCCTTCGGGATGAGTTGGCGGTCGTCCACGTGTCGTTTGTTGTCGCTTGGTCATTGTTGACGTGGACGACTCCCGGTGGCGTGCACGGCTAAGGGGGTAACTGGCCGAACGGAGTCGTTCGACCGATTCGGTCAATTTCGGCCCCAATAGCGCGTGTTTGTTGTAATTGTACCTGCACAAGTGACACTCACCAAAACTCGTGGAACTTTATTAGAAATAAAACCTAAATACATGGAATGTTGCATAAAACCTCATTTATTCCCGAGTATTGGTGGTCAGATTTGGGCTGTAACGACCGCCAACAAGCTCCCCCAAGCTTAGCTCTTTGCTCGTCCTCGAGCAAAGATATAAACTTAGGCTCGGTGGATCAGGAGTTGCTACAATGTCATTTCTTTTGCAGGTAACTTATAAACAACTAGTCTTCAAAAAATACTTGAATCATAGGCAAAGTTTCAAATCACCTTTTTACCTATGGGGCTTATAGCAATCTCCTTATCTTGGGCGGTTGAAAGGACGAACAGTTTAAACTCAGTTTTATTCCACTCTACTCTTTTCAGGATCCCATCTCGGAATTTTTTCACAAGTTTTGAAAACTACAAATTGTTCCTCATTGGCACACTCAATCACTCAAGTGTATTTGAATCCTCACCAAAGGCTTGTGCCTTCTTTTCATCCTAACATCTAATATGGCTTTTTGTGTGGCTCAGGGACAAAGGATGAAGGCATGCATGCATCTTATATTTTGCTAAGTCAAAGACCGGATCTCTGAGGAGACAAATCACATCTTAAGATCGAGACGTGCAAGTGTGTGGATATGAATGGAGTGGAATATGGTGGAATGGTGGAATGGAATATGGTGGAACTCCTTGGATGAAAACTCCCTCTCCTTGATTTATTTTCGAGAACATGGGCTATCTTTTATTCTCATATTTTTGCCATGCCACTTGGCATGCTTTTCTTTTTCAGTTCTTGTGGTTCAGCCTGTATTGATCAAGACAATCAGGGTTCTTATTTATAAAACATCAAACGACTCGAAGTATTCAAGATTTGGGACATTACCTCCAACAGTGGTTGTTCACTAGACAATTCTCCAAAAAGGACTGGTTTTTCATGAACACCAGTAAACATGTTGTTCAGCCGCATGAGGACAGTCTCATCAGAGATATCCTCGGGAGTCATTCGTGATGGATCAGTAATTTCTTCATACTGAAATCCAAGATGGACCCTCTCCCGCAGAGGTTGCACCCTTCGCTTCATGAAGCTGAAGGCAATTCCAACGCCAGTCAAGCCTTTTTCCTTCAGAAATTGTACCCGCTTCAGTAATGCGGGCACATCCTTGGCTTCCTCAGTAGAGGGGCGGGAGTTCCAGTTCTCTTGGACCTTGGGGTACCATCCATCTTTTTCAGGACAACTCAAAGAATGATTTCCTGTTGTTTTTTAAGATATCCAAGTAAATGAGAAGGATACTAATAACAGAATCAACTAGTGTATTCGAATTTACAAGAGATTTGAAGTACACTTACCAATGGTGAACAATTTGCTCTTCTAGTCGCCACAGGAATCCATGATTGGCATATCAAACCACTTCGCATTCATTTTCTGGCGAAATTGGACGCCAGCTCCTCCAACAACTTCTGTTCTTATATGGGTTGGTTGTGGTTTGATGTGGTATAGTGTGCAGAACAAAGGGAGGCTAGGTTCTATACCAAGAAATGCTTCACAAGCATGAACAAAAACAAAGATGTATAAAATCCCGTTGGGATTGAGATGATGCATTTGCAAGCCATAGAAATCAAGAGATTTTTGAAAAAAGTAGAGATTGGCAAGCCAACTCCGCACTCACAGAAAACAGCCGAATTTCTTGGTTATTTTCAGTGGGGAACTCTTGATTCCAACACGATTTCCACTCCAGAGAGATATGATCAAGAAGCAGACCTTGTTCCACGAGGGTGTTCAGCTCATCAGTGTTGGCGGTGCACCTTTTCCACGCCACTATCGGCGGTGGTGGATCCACAAATACGGGCTTGGTGGATGGAGTTGGGATTGGTGTTCTTTTCCTGCCACCCCTTTGGGATCCAGGATTTGAAGCTCCCCTTCCTGCACCTCTTCCTCGTGCAGACATGGTGGACCGACCTACGACTTTGGATTTCTCTTGCATACACTGACTGCAAGATCGGGGGCTGCACCAAGCAGATTTTCCGCAAGAGATTGTGATTGGTGATTAGGGACGCACGTGGAAGATTTCAAGCTCAGCTGAAGAACGCTGAGAGCCAACAGGGTACTCAACACAATGGCGAATACTGGATCTATATAATGACCGGTTAGGGTTACTGTGCACTACAGTGCGGTGGCGTATCGCATCCTGATTTCCCGCCTATTTTTTTGAGATAACATTCCCTCATCAGTTAACGGAGCAAAATCCGGAACGCAACAGATTACAGAAGATTTATCCTGATCTTTAGACCAAAGATATTTTCTTTAAAGCTCGGGGGCTGCTAGCGGATAATCCGGGATTTGATTTCCGAAATTTAACGAATAACAACATTCAGACCTTCGACTAGTTTTCATGAAACTACTCGAAGCTCGGGTGCTACACCCAATGGGTGCACCTGTTCGGCACACACCATTGAACTACTCAAGATGAAGATAAGAAGATTGCTTTTGAACCTCCGACTACTTCAAGAGTACTCGGAGTCTCGGGGGCTACACCCATTGGGTGCATCAACAGATGCACTCCAATGTAAACTACTCGTCAAAGAAGGCTAGAGCGTCTTGAGCTTAGCTCTCGAAGACAGATTCCAGACTTGAAGTAAAGGCGCAAGATGCTCGGGGGCTTGTGGGACCAGGATCCCTAGGGTCACTCATTTAAGGATTAAACTACTCGATAAGGAATGTTTGATCCGACTACTTCAAACTAGTCGGCTATGGTGCAAGACGATGTAGTTGATTAGGTAGACTAGTCGTATACTAGTAGGGGGCTCGCCAAAGTATTCTGTTGTAGTACTCCAAGTTGTATACGACTAGGATATTGTAACCGACTTGTAACTCTACTCCTCCAGACTATATAAGTGTCACACCCAGGTTTATATAAACCCGAAGTGCTGCTATATGTGTGCCCAGGATGTCCACAGAACACATATAGCTAACAAATATGATAAACAGAGTACATATGCTCGTAATAAAAATAATTTAAATCAGAGTTAGCACATACACAGCGAAGTCTAATCTTCAACTCGATGGCGAGGCCGTAGTCCACAGGGACACCGACTGGTTGACCACAGCTTAGTAGTACTCCATCTGTTACCCATCCCGGAATGTCGAGTAATAGCAAGTGTAAGTAAATGTCTTACTTAGCAAGTATAGCACGGGGTATGAAGGCTTAAAAAGGCTTGACACGGCTTAACTGCATTAGCACTTTTAGTTGATTCATTTTAACATTATCCAAGTTACTACAAGTGAATGAAATCCCATCAGGCTGCTCATGAGCAAAGTAGTTGGCTCTACCACTAAACCACCTAACAACTTATAATCTTATAATTTTGTATTCTTTTATATTTTATTTATCTACGGATAAGTTGGTCTCATGTGACAACATTACTGCCACATCTTACACTTGGGCTCTCATGTTCATACGTGGCATCCAGGTGTAAATGGAAATAATCACAGCTTAAAAAAAGTGACGCCATAAGGAATCGAACCACGGGCGCGTGGGCCGGACTACAAGAATCATTTTGATTACTAATTAACTTGTTTTGCAATTGTAACAGTCTTGTGACAGATTGCTGCAGGGACAGACCACAGATTGCTGTAGGGACAGATTGCTGGTACTTGCTGGTATACACTAGTTTGGTCTGATCGTTTCATTTACAGAAACATTGCTAGTACCTGCTGGTCTTCATTTACATAAACAAATACAGCCTATTATTTATCCTCTAGGAAATGGTTGGAGTAAACACATAAATTATATTCTTCCTATGAGCTTTCCATGAGAGGGACTTGGAGATGGTGACACGCCATATGTTGGAGGCTGAGGTGGGGGAGGCAGGGGAGGAGGAACAGCCGTGGCAGGCATGCCACAAGAACACTGGTAAAGGGCTCTAACATCCACTGGAGAGTGCAGCCAATCAAAGCCAGGTCCATTTAACTCCATAGCCTTGGATTTGTATTTCTCCTGCCCCATAAAGAGAACAATTACATGTGGAAACAGAACATAGCAAAATAATAAGAACTTGAGCAACTGAGGTAATTTTGAACATTATAGAATTAAGAAAGTAGAGGAAATAACATGTTACACAAAAAATATGAACCTGAGCTGGAAGCTAGTGCATATATATAACATCTCATTTTTTGCCTATCTGTTTGTTTGACAATTTAAGTAGGGACATGCTGTTTCAAACACGAAGAGAAATGTTTTCATTCCATTCAGAGGCTAACAGAAACCTATTACTTAGCTTTTTGTTCAATTCAGTGGGAGACAGAAGGAGAGGATTACCCAAAAACCTTCTTCAACAAACTCAGCTGCGGATTTCCCATCCGTGTTCTTTGCTACTTGGTAATGTTTCCATGTAGATGCCACCACAACCTTTCCTCTATACCTAATCAAACCTGGATGACAATTCTTCAATAAGCATGTTAACACACTTGAAGGAATCCTTCCGTTCACTTCAGACCAATGCCTTGCAATATAAACACACAATTCAATTAAAAAGTGTCATATGAATACAGGATGCACACAATTTACAATGTAAATTTGACAAACTCACGAGTTTCCTTCTGGCATGATGAATGGATGATCTTGTTCGTTGGTGATAATGGGAGGAAGATCTGCACTACCCCGCAAGAAGCTTTCTCCTATTTCCCCACCTGCTGGAGGATCATCAGCAGGTTCATTCTGACTTGAAGCCGTGTTCTGCCTTTGCCACAGAACTGCTGGAAGAACGTGTAGTTCGGTGCGAGATTGTCATCCCTGAAATATGAATCGAAAAGAATTAGATAGACAAGTACAACCTTCAACACGAAAATGCTGAAAAGTGAACTAACAAAAACAGTTGCATGTAAACAATTGAATGAAACTACCTAACTATTACTTGTCCAATAACTTGCATGTTCTTAAAGCAGAATGCAAACTTACAAAGTTCGAATAGAACATATTATTGTACAGCTGATATGCTTAGTAAACAAATCAGTAGCTACTATAAATTTTTCAAGAGCTCATTGGACCATAAACCATCGATGGAATTTATTTGGATGTACTGAACTAATCCCAAAGAAATTAGTAGCTACTATACATTTTCCAAGAGCTCATTGGATCATGAACCAAAGTTAAACAAATAAAAGAAGTGGCTGACCAATTTAACAGTCCACGTGCATACTGAAATCATGACTTAAATAATTGCATTGGGATCACAGGTCCATATTAAACAAATCAACACAAACAGTAGCTAGCAGAATATAGTCACAATGAATCTATAAATTAAACTACGAGATGCAGACCTACAAAAGCACCAATAACCAAGAAATTTGCTTCTCACCTTCAACTCTTTGTGCACTGCAGCGCAGATCTGGATCCCCCCTTCGTTTATCTTCTTTCCTTGAAGCTTCCCTTAACAGTAGTGGCACTGACGCAGCTTCCCTTGCCCTATGTACCCAGATGCAGCTCCTTGCCTTCCTTCTCACCAAAGGCGCCTCCTTACCCTTCTTCTCCCTGGATAAAGCTCCTCCTCTCCCAAACTCTGAGCAGCGGCGGGGACGTTTCTAGCTCTGCTCTAGGGTTTGGGTCGCAGCAGTAGAGTTCAGGGTGTGGTGGCCATGGCTTGGGAGAGGTGATGTGGAGTCGGGGGACTGGTTTGGGGCGTAGAGAATGGAGGATTTGGGGCCAGCGACGGAGGTGAATGGGTTGTGGCGGCGGGAGGAAATTTGGCCGCGCCGCGAGAAGGTTTTGGTGGAGGCGCGATTGGAATCGGCGGCGGCAGGTTTTGGCAAAGCAGCGGGATGGGGAAATTTTGGTGGCGGCGCAGCGGGAGTTGGCGTGGAGGGGAGGAAAAATAAATAAAAAACCTGAACTGCGCAAAAAGAAAACAAACAAGAGGCTCGAACCAGAGACCTCAAGGAAGAAGAGTGGGCGCCTCACCACTGAGCTACTATAGCACCTTTTCTATAACAATTGATCATCTAACTTCATATTTTGTAATGGTATGGTGAACACAAGGTTCTATCTAAGTTTGAGTTCCATATGAGTTTAAAAATGTAATGCGCTACTTAAACCTCAAAGCTAGACTAGAGTTATAAGAAGCTATGTGAGAGATGTATCCAATTGTGAACAATGTATGGTCTTACTTCACTAAAACTATCTAAATTTTTTATGGCAAGCTTATGGACCACAAGTATGTTGTAATATGAATTTATAGATTTTTTTTAGCAAATTTGGATATTATTGTAATTATTACGTGGTAATTTAGAGAAAGAAGTTTGAATTGTCCATATAAGGCAATTGAATATGTCCCATATCTTAAAGGCATGGGTTACAATGTCATGTACGAGTCCAAATATATTTTTTCTGCATTTTTCTAAACTTTATTTGAGGTACACATAGTTCAATTTTGGAGTGTATTATCTAAAATGCAGAAAATTATTTTAAAGATAGAAAATAGCAAATCTGTCCAAAAAAAGCTGAAACTCATACAAAACAACACATACGCAGTCTACTACAAGTAGAAAAGGTGCTATAGTATATAAGATATATATTTTGCATTTTTCCCTTATAAGGTGCCTTTTGTATTTAATCAAAAAATAATTTAATTAAATGGGCCAAAAAACCTGGTCTGGGCCCTTAACTTCTAATGCCCGACTGCTCCTAACCATCAATCTACGATCCAACGACTCGATTTCAGTCTCATGTGTATAAAAGACCCGGCTGCCTCCTCTAGGCCTGCCCTCCTTCTCCGCCGCCAAGCCGTTCCTCTACCCTTCTCAGATCCGCCGCCCTCCTCTCTCTCGACCGCTCGCCGCCCAGATCCGCCGGCCCCCTCGCTCCATGCGGTTCCTCTTCTCGCGGCACACGCGCCACCCCACCACGCCGCCGTCGCCCTCCTACTCCCCGG
>OAMR01000698.1:179049-193248 GCA_900205405.1 Echinochloa crus-galli
ACGGCCGCCGTTCCGGGTCGATGAGGAGGAGGCGGGTAGGGATGGGCGGGGGCTCCGTGTGGCACGACAAGGAGTGCGTCTTCAACATCAGGTGGACGGCCACCACGACCGTCGTCGCTCTGGTGTTTGTAGCAGCCATGAACAGATGGTTAGTCACCCGCAGCGTTACCTCCCCCGTCCTATGATGTGCTTTAGATGATTTTGATTGCTGAATGCTGATGCTCGCTCCTCGCGGTGACAGGATGCCGCTTGTGATAGGATGTTGACTGTATGATTCTTTGTTGTCAAATACTATAACGGAGGATTAGATTAGCTTAATTTGTCGTACATCACTTCTAGTAGTCTTGTCTAATGGAAAATCTGCTCGAGCCACCTTGTTTGGCAGTGTGCTTCATTGTGGAAAATCTGCTCGAAGCAACCTTCTAGTCGTGACACCATGATTTTCTATGGTTGAAAATGTGTGACAGGCTGGTCTGTCTTTCATCCATTCACCATCATCTAGAATTTGCTATGGTTGAAGCTGTGACACCATGATTTGGATCTTTATCATTTGGATACCATAGTTTGGAAATCCTACAAGACACTAGTCTTTGTGCAAACTTCATATGTTTAGATTGTTCCAAAATATTTCCATCCGAGTTTGGATTTTATTTCTTGGGGAAATGAGTAACATGATGTACGCTTTTAGAATTGCTGAGTTAATATAGGAATGCTTTGTTTCCTTGGACGTTCTGATAAACTGCCTCCACTAAAACACCCAAGGCACTTGATAGAGCCGTTGTTTTGCTCATGCAGACCTACTGTTAGATCGTTTTTTGTTATTATGTTTATGAATTGAGATACTGTGTAAGTTCATGTTAGATGACATGTGTGGACGAGCAGTGTCTAAGACTATTTATATTGGTGAAAGGATTCGAGCCAGGGGATGGAGGTGGCTCCTTGCATTTGAATGCTGTGTTTTTTTATCAAAGGATAGAGCCAAAGTATCATAATACTACTAGAAACTGCGGCGCTGCCGTTGCCGCGCCTTGCCTGATGTGGCCAGTGTGGCCCACCACCCAGCGGCAGCCTCCGAGGGCGCCCGGTGGCCCTCGCGGCGGTGGTCGGTCCTCGCAGCGGCGGCGTGTGGGTGGAGCGGGGTAGTATTGGGCCATCGTTGCAAGCTAATATATTATATTAACCATGTATTTTGATTGTTAAAAGATGTACGGAAATTCTCTGGCGCACTTTCGTGACCCGTGAACTTCTTGTTAGGTGGAACATACTTCAAGATGGAATGACAGTATAATAGTTTTACAGAAGAGCAGCTAAGTCTCAAAAAGTTTGATCATTTTTAGATGTAGTGGTAGGTGGTCTAGTAAACATAGTAATCTGTAAGTGGATTTGGGCTTGTCAGGAAGGCATCAACGTTCCTATGCTCATAAGCCATGTTACTCAAATTTTAGATTTGTGACTATATGTTTTGTTCATGTAGTTTGATTAATCATAGATGGATTTGACATGATATAGGAACATTCCTAAATGTTGGTAAGCTTATATCTAAATCTTATCTTATTATATTGGGATGTATTATATTCTGTTTGGTTGGTAAAGTTGTGGCGAGGGTAAATATTATCTTTAAATGGAACTGGCACCTTTCTTTTGCTAGGGAACATACGAATACCATACAAATCATACACTGCATATGGTTAGTTTAGATATGGTCCAATGTTTGCATAATGAAGAAATATTTTCACATGGTATAAATGTTTACTTTAGACAAAAGAAGGGTTGTTTACAACAGTGCTGTCTTCAAGCTAGACAAATCATGAATTAACTATCATCAACTATTGTATGCTATGTGAAGTATTTAGGGCAATTAACCAAACAGGCTGTGAGCGTTGATATAGAAGGAAAGATTGGGGAAACAAACTCTATTAAGAGGAGGAGGCACTAATTCAGTTATACCTGTTTTTGGCTGGCCTTTGCAGCACAACAAAGTAGTCAATTTTACTGGAAGCTTCAATGTCTGCTTCATTCAGAGTAAAGCAGGGGTTTCACAAGCCTTCAACTCAATCAGTTTAATAGAGAAATAAGCAAGGTAGGACTTCACATGCATTGCAGCATAGCATGTTCGCCTGACTCCGTCAAGTTCCCCTTTGATGTTTTTCGCCATTGCCTTGAAACCCAATCCCCAAGCCCTCCTCCTGCGGCACCAAGAACAATCAATTTTTTCACATTTCGCAATCGAACAGCACATCATGGTTCGGGGTGCACGGATGGAGAGGATGCGGCCAGGGATGTCGAGGAGCTGGGCTTGCTTAATGCGATGGGCGTTAGTTCACTTACCACTCACCAGAAGGATCTAGCACAACTGGAGTGGACGCAGGCTCGGAGCGTCCGTGCTCGCAAGCACGGAGCGAGCCGTCGCCTCGCTCCGGGGAGGGGATGTGCGTCAAACAGAGGGGGTGCTCGACTGCTCGGGGAGGCCAGGCGGTGGCAAGGAGGAGAGCAACCGACGGGGAAGATGAACCTGCCGGCGACGTCACCACCATGGTGGCCGCCTTGCCCCGGATTTCGCACTCCGTGAGCACCGCCGCGCCGAGCCCGTCCACCATGCTGCCGGGCGGGGCCAGCGCCGCCACAGCCTTACTCGCGCCCACCCCGTCCTGTCGCCGCGCCATACGGGTCTCCAGCTTCCTCTCCACGGGCTCGTCGGCCGCGAGCCTGCCCCTGTACGACGCGCTCCGGACCGCGTCCAGGACCAGCACCTCCTCCGGCTGGAGCTTGGAGACGAGGGCCTTGGCGGCGGCGCGCGCGGCCGCCGCTCCGCCTCCCCGCCTTCCACGGCGCCTCGCCTCCTCCCCGACGCTCCTCGCCTGCCGCCTTGCCCCTCCGACCGACGCCCCACTCCTCTGCGCCCCTCTCTCCTTCGCCCCGGCGCCGCGGCCCTCCCTCCCTCTCTATCAGTGCCGTGGCGGAGGCCGCAGGCGCGGCCGCAGCCGGCGCGGAGTGCCGCCCCTCCCTCTCCTCTCCCACCTGCGCCCGCATCCTCCCCTGCTTCCATCACGAAGCGGCGGCGAACGGCAGTGCTTCCGGCGACGAGGGGGCGGATGGCCGTGCGCGCGAACGGCTGGCGGAGCGGCGGCCAAGCGCAAGCCCGAGCGAGGCGCCGCGGCGGGGCGGGCGCAGGTGGGAGAGGAGAGGGAGGGGCGGCACTCCGCGCCGGCTGCGGCCGCGCCTGCGGCCTCCGCCACGGCACTGATAGAGAGGGAGGGAGGGCCGCGGCGCCGGGGCGAAGGAGAGAGGGGCGCAGAGGAGTGGGGCGTCGGTCGGAGGGGCAAGGCGGCAGGCGAGGAGCGTCGGGGAGGAGGCGAGGCGCCGTGGAAGGCGGGGAGGCGGAGCGGCGGCGGAGCGTACGGCGGGAGGCGGAGGGGCTAGCTGCTGCGGGTGGAGGAGGCGAGGCGGCGGCGTGGGGAGGCGTGGAGGAGACGGCGCGTGCGGCGGAGGGGATGGGGCGGCGCGTGGGAAGGGAGCGAGAGAGAGGCAACGAGAGAGGAGGAGGACGGCGGGTTGATTCTAGGAAAGTACGAGAGCTTTTTTGCAAATTGACGCGAGCTCACGTGATCTCAGCCGTCGATGCGCCCGATCCGACGGACGCGAATTGCAGGCGACGTGGCCCTATCCTTTGGCCCGAGCTTGGCTCAGGTTTCGTTATGGAGAGATTCTAGTGTAAATGTACAGTTCTATTGTATCTCGTAACATGATATGAGATACAGGTGTTTTGAGTTTTGATTTGCATAACTCGGTGTTTGACTTTTCCCAGGCTCAGTTCAGTGGAACCTGCACTGACCCATGGACCTTCAAGGGAGGAATACGCTGCAAGACTGGATGAACTGCATATTCGTAGCTTGTAAGGCTTCCTGATCCTTGCCTATCTCACCTTTTTGTTACTGCTATTGCAATTGAGAGCGTTGTCTATTGTTTGACTGATTCGGCAGTATTACTTTTATGCATTATTAATCAATAGTTTCTCAATGTTTGCACTTCGCCACTTTTGAATGGAGGTTGTGACAGTTTTGTGTGTTTACACTTCTTTGTCACTTTTGAATGGAGTTTTGAGACATACCCTTTCCGTTTGTGGTTCTGTTCCTAGGATAAATGGAGTTTGTGATCATATACTTGTTAGTTTTCGCAGAACATTCTTTGCACTGTCAATCACATTATTTTTGTAGTAATCAGCTTGTTGTCTTTGGGATCCTGTTGTTTGTGCTTTAACATTTCTAGCTGATGTTGCATCTAGCCAATCCAGTAATTGAATGAAAGGCACAGACTTGGTCCTTATTTAATCTCATATGAATCGATCAGTTTCATACTCTGAATGGAATACGTAAAGTGTACCATCATACTGTAGAGTTACTGTCTCTTTGAGGCTGCTTGTATTTTTTACGGTCTCTACCATTCTAGTTAACCTGCACATTCTGAATTTGACATAGCTTGTCTGCACTATACTAATTCCATGACAATTTTGTTTTCAGGAAGTGTTGGGCCGCCACCAGCTACTGTACCAGCTGAATTGGGGTTGTGGTAGTGATAGTTTTCATTCTTGTGGCCAGTTGTAAACTTTAAATCAGTTTTCTGAATTTCATTGTCAGATGATGTGTAGTATGTGCTACAATTAATGTGTTCTGATTTGTGTTATATATATAAAATTTAATTTGTGTAAACAAACCCATTGTTACATGGGCTGGAATCAGTGCCACGTGGACCAACCAGAATGCAACACGTGGACCAATTAGAACGTGCCACGTGGACCAACCAGAATACAACACGTGGATCAATTAGAACGCGCCACGTGGATCAACCAGAAAGCTTTACGTGGACCAACCTGAAATTGCCACGTGGACCAACCAGATTGCGTCACGTGAACCAACCAGATTGCGCCACGTGGACCAACGAGAACTCGCAACGTGGATCAATCAGAACACACCATGTGGACCAAACAGAACGTACCACGTTGGCTTCAAGAATTGGCCACATGGGACGCCACATCAGATCTATGTCAGCTGCCACCTCACATGCCAGCGTGGACCATGCCATGTTGACCAATCCACATCAGAAGACAGCATGGACCGTGCCACGTGGATCAAATTTCTGTGACAAAAATCAGGCGGCAAGTTTTTTTCGTCATTGAACAGCAGCGTGTTTTATGACGAAATATGTCTTTTCGTCTCGGACAAACAAACTTGACGCTCCGTCTTCGACGAATGACATTTCGTCATTAATTCGTCATAGAAATTTTTTAAAGACGAATTTGAGCTTTACTACGACAAAAACTGTACGTCATACATATTAACATTTCTAGTAGTGTTTCAAGATAGGGATGAAGTGAAATGTATCGGATTTTTGTAAAAGAGAATCCGACTCCCTGTACCATTGTGATAGTCCCAGAATCAATAGCTATCACGTACAGACCTCATTCCAGAAGTTATCACATCCATACATCGAATAAAACAGTGCAATATTTAGGTTATTACATCTCCCAGCATGGAAGTACGGGTACAAGCCACTTGGGCTAAATCGACAGAAAGGAAAGCCAACGCAGCGGTAGCTAAATCATCAGGGCTTCATCTTCATCTCCTCCACAGGCAACTACTCGAGCGTAGCGCCGCACCTCAGTCGTACCATCCGTCGGCGTTGTTGTCGAAGTCGGACTCGTAACCTCCAATGACGCCCTAGTTCCCTTAATCAAGTTGCTAAAAAGCAGATTTTAGCATTAATGTTGAAGTGAACCATTAAATCAAGATTAACAATTATAAGTAAAGGTGACAGTAGCTGCGCTTAGCAAAGATTCTACCCACATGCATAAACCCAAGTAAATCAAGGTACAGGATAAATAAAACTAGGTACAACCTTAGTGGAGATCAAATTAGACACATGCAGAATGCAGTAAATAATATATTAAAGGTGTGTAGGTAGCAAGGATTGTCCGTGCTATAACTTGCCTCGAATCCGGTATATACGTTTTAATCTTCAGATCTTGATCTTCAAAATCTTCTCCTTGTAATCTCTTGATGACGTCCCTCTACTCGCAGCAATCATCGGGCACAACATACAAGTAAACAAACAAGAATAACTAAGAACAATACACCAAACAGTAGAAACAGAACAAAAGAAGGCTATGAAACTATTCTATGCTTCTCTACGAACACGTGAGCGCGAGAATCACTCTAATCGGAGCTAAAACGGAGAAGTTATGGCTTTTCTAAGGTTGAGGGACTTGCTGGCAAGTTTTAAAAAGATTCAGGGGCTTATTTGAGAAATCTCAGGGGCTAAAACATAATTACGCATTAAACCCCAAGGGCTAACGCGCAAATATGCCAGCTCTGGGTGGCGGGTCCTATTTTTAAAAAGAACGGGGGCCTAAACGAATAAAACAGGACCTACTGGTAAATATATTTGAACTAAGCGGGAGCGCGGGTTGATTCGAGGTAAACACAGGGGCTCTTTAGCATAACGCCGTGCGCTGACCGGTATCTGGCTGTTTGACTCGAGGGGCGATAGATCTGGGCCATTGGATCGCGATCTGGCGGTCAGAACGGATCGAGCGTTGGGGGGGGGGGTTAAGCGCGAAGGGAAAGACTTGTAGGGGTCTTCCTGCAAAATTGCCGTCTCCTTCCTCGATACAGCACAGGGGGGAAATCTTGCCGGCGGCTCTGCCGGTGGCGGCGTTGGCGCGGTGGCGAGCGGGGACGGCGATTAGGTAGCGCAAGTGGGAGAGGTGAGCGAGGGAATTCGATGGAGGTCTCACCGACGGCGGGGACGGGCGGCGTTGGCCGGGATTCGGCGAACGCCGGAGAAGACGGCCGCCGGCGGCGGCTCATGTGGAGGAGTGCCTCCGGCGATCGGACGGCGACGAAGATGCAGCGGCTAAGCTTCGGCTCATCGCGGTGAAGCTCGTGGTGGCTTCTGCTTGTTCCCGTGGCGAAGAAGCTCAGCGACTTGGCAGCAATGGCGCCGGCTGCGGCGCTGCGTTAGGCGAGGGGGAGAGAGCTGCGGTGGTGAGCTGGTGCTGAGGGCGGCGGCGTTCGTCGTGCTATATAGGGCCGAGGAGGGTGCACCTGGGGCTCGGACGGCGAGGTGGTACAGTTGGGCACGCACGCCGAGGGGGCGAGCGGCGGCGCGCAGCGCCTGGCGGCGCAGGGGAGCGGGACGCTGTTGGCACTTCTTACGATCCAATATCAGAATTAGGGAATCCCGGTACTGGATGCAAGAAGTGTTCAGTGGTTTTCCTTATGGCTTAGTAAAATATATAAATATTCTGCAAGCGCACAGAATCACAGCTGTAGCACTTCACCTGGGAGTATCCCGAAGTATCGTAATTTATATTTCCGCAGGGAAGCTTTGACAAGAATACTAGCAAACAGATATTCGAGACTATCAGAGAAAGGTACACCTAAACAAGACGGGGGATAAACGGTATTGAACATGAAACACTGAAATGGAACAATGGGGATACTTGGGTAGATGAGAGAAGGTATAGATAGTTGGGAGGACACCGAGAAGAGATAAAGGATTCCTGGGTACTCTATCTATCTAGGCCAAGTGGTTAGAGATACAGCGGCTAAAGAGCCAGCACTAAAAGGTCCGGAATAAGTCTATTGCCTTCCTTGGGGACTACTGGGCCCCCGACACGCAGAAAGGGATGAGGAGGGGTGCCGACTACCCTGAACCTTGGGTCCTAGGACACCGGAACTAACGTGATGGGCTACAAAGACCGAGAGGGCTGTCACCACCTCACGGCTACCACCTCCGTTGCGACGGGCGGAAACTAAGGTTACTGACAAGTCTAGGAACCACTCCTACACAGATCAATAACTACTTACTTCGCTAGCAGAAGCAAGCAACTCGAACTCACACCCCAATGACAAGTCAATGCTAGTGTGAGCAGAATCGAAGAACCAATTAAGGCAGAGACTTAAGCAAGAACTAAGAGCACTAGGAACTAGAACCGACTATACTCTAAACACAATAAAGAAGCAACTAGACTAAAGTAGAAGCAACTATATAAGGCACAAGTAGAATAAAGTAGATAACTATATTGATAACTCGAATGTCATACAAAAGATAAAGTAAAAGATACAAGAGCTAATACCAGAGCTTCTGAAGACGACTCCGGAACCTCCGAGGCACAGCTCGACTCGACTCTAACTCCCAACTAAACTAACCTACTCTACTAGAAGTGAAGTGGAAGCTCCTTGGCTTTGAGTGTGTGTACAAATGAGAGGTGTAGGGGTCCTATTTATAGCTTGGACAGGTCGGTTGAGCAGAGTAACGGCCAAGCAAGGAGGCAGAGGCGGTTGCCCGGCCGTTCGGCCGAGGGGGTCGGTTCGGCCGAACCAGGGGGTTCGGCCGAACCATCCATTCTGCCGCCTCTGCATCCAAGGGCTGTGGTGCACCCTGGGAAGGCGGTGCTGTGGGGGCGGTTCGGCCGAACCGCCTCTGTTCGGCCGAACGGGCCTGGCCCAAGGCCGGCCCTCCCCAGCACCGCCTTTGCATCCAGGAAGCCGTGGCCCACCCTCTGCTGATGTGGAACGTGTTCTGTGGGCCCAGAAGTGATGTGGCGTAAGTCCGGTTGAGTTGGCGGTCGTCCACGTGGCAATTGATGTGTTCGTTGAGTTGTCACTGACGTGGACGGCTCCCGCCGGCCTATACGGCTAAGGGGGATAACCGGCCGAACATGTCATTCGGCCGTTTCTTTCATTTCCGACCCCTATAGCACGTGTTTCGTGATATTGTACCTGCAAACATGACACTCACCAAAACTCGTGGAACTTTATTAGAAATAAAACCTAAGTACATGGAATGGTGCATAGTCTCTCATTTTATCCTGAGTATTGGTGGTCGGATTTGGGTTGTAACGACCGCCAACAAGCTCCCCCAAGCTAGCCTCTTTGCTCGTCCTCAAGGAAAGATTAAACTTGGGCTCGGTGGATCAGGAGTTGCTACAATGTCATTTTTTCTTGCAGGTAACTTTATGACAACCAGTACTCAAACAAATACTTGAATCACTTAGCAAGGTATTAATTCACCATTTTCCTATGGGGCTTATAGCAATCTCCTTATCTTGGGCGGTTGAAGAAATGAACAGATTAACTTAGTTTTATTCCACCCTACTCTTTTCAGGATCCTATCTCGGAGTTTTCACCCTTTTTGTGAAAGATAAGTGGTTCCTCATTGGTTCACTCAATCGCTCAAGTGTGTTTGAATCCTCACCAAAGGCTTTGCCTTCTTTTCATCCTAACATCTAATTTGGCTTTTGTGTGGTTCAGGGACAAAGGATGAAGGCATACAAGCATCTTATATTTTGCTAAGTCAAAGACTGGATCTTAGGAAAATATCTGTTGCTTTTGTCATCGTCCGGTCCCGAAGTGGATGACTCGGATGATGCAACCTTCTATGGCTCTGGTAGGTATTATGACCAATGAGGAACTTTGTTTTTATTTTTGAAAGCATACTCATCCGAGATTTTCACCATACTAAGAGCAGAAATAGAATTCAACCAAAGTCTCACTATATCAATTCTCACAACAACCTAGACTTGGAATAAAGCATGTGCTCCCACAAGGTTCAGGTTCATTTTTACTCATGCCAAATAACTCAAGCATAGTCAAGCAACTAGTGGTAGCAAAGTACTAGCAAGATTAATGACAGAGCAACTATTCATCATTTCCAAGGTGAGAGACATATGGTTCATTCCATGCATAGTTGGGAGTTAATTTTATTCAAGGGAAATATTACTTTTTTTTATATATGCAAACTAAGGAAAGGGAAAATGCGAATGCATGAACAAAGTGCTGGGTGGTTAAGACATACCTGGTGGGGGTCCTCCCCCAAGCTAGAACGCTTCACTGGTAGGGATTGAGTCTTGCGAGGTACGCGGCCAGCTGCTCGGACTGCTCCCGGACATCATGCTGGATGGATGACACCATCCCATCATTCTCTTGGAGGTACTGCGAATGACGGGCTAGTGTGTCTTGAATGCCCCGTGTCCGATCGTCGATGACGTCGACCCGGTCGGAGATGTATGACAACTCCCGACCGTAGTCGAAACGGGCGGACTGTGAGTATCCGGTGCACCTGTCTCTTATACACATCTATATCCCCCAGCATACCAGCTTCCGAACCACTCAGAGTCCGTGCTCTGGCCATAGTCCCAGCGTCCCGAGGCTTGACAGTTCGGGTCCTGGTACTGTCCAGAGCCTCCTGCTCTAGATGTACCAGCCCCGGTGTACATGTCGTAAGTGGCCGCAAACGCGGACGTATGTCGGTGCGGTGCTTCTGGTTCGTCTTCCGGCTCCAGTGGGGTGGCGAGCCCGGCGTCACGCCTGGCTCGTCCCCTTGTGAACGGCCCTTCACCTGCTACACTGTGCCGAGCGGGCTCTCTCGGTGGAGGAGATTCGTCCGACTCGGCGCTCAAATGAAGCGTTAATTTCTTAGCGGTATACAGCTTTAGTTCCGCACAAGGCAGACGCACCTCGGCTGTATAACCGCGATAAATCATCACAAGTGAAGCATCAGGCAATTTTCGTAAGATGTGGGCCTGTACGAAGTGCTCAGCATTAACGACAGAGCGTGCTGTCTCTATGTACGTGCACCGGGCGTCCTGGAGGACTCCCTGGTGGTTTGCAAGGCGAGTGACTAGAGAAGTCATCGCCATGCTACCCACACGAGAAATATGAGACAGCCAGTGATCGATCATGTCTTTCACTGGAGAAACCGGAATATTCTTGAACATAGCATACAGAATCCGCAACTCAACTGTGTTCACGGGTCGGATATCGGCTCTTGGAAATACCGTCATAGCCACCCACTTGTGCATAAAGCGCAGAGTGGGGTTATGGATACTGTTCATGCGGGGTGCATGGCAGTTGGTATTTCCGGAAATCCTCTTCCAGAATGCGACCCGATCAAACCTTTTCAAAGCTCTGCTTGGCTCTAAAGAGCAACGACTTGAAAAACCAAGAGCCAAGCTAAAATCCCTCCAAGAGCAGAAGAACTCTTGGTTGAAAAATCTGAAGCGAATCCCCCAATTTTCGGAAACCAGTGTGGAAAGAAACTCGAGCGTGAGTAAGTACGAACCTGGCTCGTTGATCTCCAGAAGTTCTCCCAGCCGACAGCATGGAAGATCTCCGGAAACTCCTCGTCCATCCCCGTTCTTCTCAGTAGGTCCTGATCGAACACACGGGTGTGCTCGAATTCCTTCAGCCTGAGTTCGTTGAAGGTGCTTCTCTCCCGGTCCGTCCGGAGAACAATGTCGTTCTCGCTCAGGAGCTGCCTGGCTTGGGGTACAACTGAGCCCCCACCCAAACCAGTTGCTCCAGTCTCATCCTCGTCCATCCGGCTCGAGCCACGGGACGGGGCTGGGGAACTCCCAGCATCGTCCGAACGGCGGTTAAGCCGGGTGGAACGACGGAGTGCGGCGATGAGCTTCGACATGGCTCCTGCAAAATGTTAGCACAGAAACGACTACCCGAACGACTGAGTATCAAAGGTTAGCACAAGAAATCCGGTCAGTCGTTCGAGAAAGTTAGTCGTTCTTGCGGGGATCACAACCACCACAAATGGTTAGTCGTTCTTGAGTAGTAACACAGTTTTTTGGGGTTTTCTAGTTATGCAAGTGAACCAAAACTTGGGCTAGAACTTGGGAAGAACTAGAGCAAGTACTTGAGCAAAGAAATGAGAGGGAGAGAGCTCCTAACAGAAAGTTTTCAGCATGAATGGGTGTGTGAGCAAACAAGCAAGCATCCCCCAGCATTTATAGGCCGAGGGGGGGCAGTTCCCTGGTTCGGCCGAACTGGTCTGTTCGGGCGAACCAGGCCCTGGTGGCCAGGCCACTCCTCCCTGAGTGGAGCACCTCCCCTTGCTGGCATACATCAAAATTTTGTGTGGCCACAATTTTCCAAGGACATGTGAGTGATTTTTGTTAGGTATGATGCAAATTTGACATGACCCAAAGTTGGAAATTAGTGGAGTCGCCCCCATGCTGCCATGTTTTGTGATTATTGGTGTGAGTGCAGCCATTTTAGTGGGGTAGACATGTTTAGTGCTGGTTGGTGGTGATGGTAAATAAATGGAGATGTTCTAGAAGGGATGAAAATGATAAAAATTACCAATTACATCCACCCTAGGTAAAATTTCAGCACGTGACCATTTATTTAAACCAAGCTTGCAAAATTTTCTACTCTCTCTCAAAATTTTTTTATTCAGGTGGTTCAATTATTTTGGAAAGGGAAACATGCAAATGCAATTGGAAATTTAAAATTTGGAAGGGAAATATGAAATACATACCGGTTATCCTCGCGGCGAGCGCTCAGCTTTTAAGTCCGCGAGCGGGACTTCTCCTGTCTTCAGGTGCTTGTGTCATCGTCCGGTCCTGGAGTGGATGATTCGGACGATGCAACCTTCTTCCGCCACATCTTCTTGTTCTTCCTCTTCGTCGGTGGCGGTGGGATCGGTGTCTCTGGAGAATTCCAGAGGGCTTGCTCTTCCTCATATTTCTTCACGAGGCGGTCCATTTCTTCTGCGCTCACTTGTTCCGTCGGTCCGTACCACTCAGACTGCTCTCCACCGAGTATTTCCAGCTCTCCACTGATGAGAGCCTTGAGGAAACACTCGGCGCTCCTCTGCTCCGGTGTAAGTGGTTCAACCTTCTTTTCCTCCCGTGGTTGGAACTTGAAGTACGTCAACCTTCCATCAATACGGAACGAGATTTCTCTCGCATCCATATCGATCCTAGCCCGGGCGGTGTTCAAGAATGGTCGGCCCAGGACAAGGGAAAACGAGTGGTCGTTTCCCGTGTCGAGGACAACGAAGTCCACAGGAACGTAACGTCCCCAAATGCGGACCGGTACATTATCGATCACCCCCTCGGGTTTCAGGTGTCCTGGACACATAGGGTTGTTTGAATGTAGGTCCATCTTGGTGTTAGCACATGGATATTTGAGACCTTTCCTGCATGGTTAGTACGGAGAATACTACGAGACATCTTACCCTGTCTCATAGTAATAGCATTCACTGTTTCGAGGGGTGGTTCGGGTTGCCCCGGAATCTTCCCCAACTCAGTGACAGGAACAACAGCAGCTAACTGAGCAACTTGAGTTTCTATCATTTTATTAAAGCTCAGTTGATTCTTCATGGCAGAAGCGAATGATTCCATCCTAGAGTCTATGTTTTCCAGAGTTTTATCATTAGCAGAAAGCTTCTTGCTAATATTTTCAGTTATTTTCATCTGGTTAAACACAAGATCTCTAAGAGACGACTGATTATTGAAATTGCTGGAATTGAAATTGTTACCTTGAGGCCTCTCGAAGGGGAGGTTTGGGCGCGAATTCCAGCCTTGGTTGCCGTAGTTGTTCGGTCGGTACCCGTTGTTGTTGGAGTTGTTGACGTAGTGGGCATCTTCTCGCGTTTCAGGGCAGTCATTCCCCGAATGGCCAGTGTTACCACAGACTTCGCAGGTCATGCGAGCGTCCATGGCTTGCACCGTTTCTTGAGCAGGGGCCTCCAGCTTCTTCATCAGGAGGTCCATCTTGGCAGCGAGCATGTCCAGAGCTTCAACTTGGTGAACTCCTCGGGTCTTTGGTTGAGTCCGGTCATCAGACCAGCCTTGGTTCTCAACCATCTTCTCTATGAGGGCCTTCGCACGACTCTCCTCAAGAGAGAAGAACGAGCCTCCAGCAGCAGCATCCAGGTACTCACGGGCAGAATTTCTCAGCCCGTGATAGAAAGTTTGGATTATGAACCAACTCTGCATACCATGGTGAGGACAAGCAGAAATATAGTCCTGGAGGCGATCCCATGCCTCCGGGACTGTTTCATCTTTTAACTGCTGGAAACTAGCAATTTTGTTCCGGAGGGCGTTGGTTTTCCCAACCGGAAAGAACTTTAGCAAGAAAGCGCTAGTGCATTTATCCCAGGTATCTATTGCTTCGCGGTTAGCATAAAACCATTGCTTCGCCTTGCCTAATAATGAGAATGGAAATAAACGAAGGCGAATGGCATCGATACTTACTCCGCGGATGGTGAAGGTGTTGCAAATCTCCAGGAAATGCTGGAGATGAGCATTGGCATCTTCATGTGAGCAAAGAATCTTGAGAGAGAGAGAGCTTCCTAGCAGAAATTTCAGAGTGTGGATGGTGCAGCAAGCAAGGAGGCGAG
>OAMR01000698.1:215485-249867 GCA_900205405.1 Echinochloa crus-galli
GTGTGTGTTACAAGTGAGAGTGTGGCCCTCTATTTATAGCTTGCAATGACGGTTGAGAGGAGTAGGAGGCAAGGAAGCCAGGGGGGTACCCCCTGGGACTTCGGGCGAACCAAGGCGGTTCGGCCGAACAGGTCGGTTCGGCCGTACCCGTTGGATCCACCGCCTCTATCCTGGACGCCTGGGATGGCTCCCTGGAGGCGGTTGGCAGTTGGGGACAGTTCGGCCGAACCGCCCCCGTTCGGCCGAACGGGCCACAGGGCCCGAGCCCGCTCCCCTGCGCCGCCTTTGCTCTGTGGATCCCCTGGGCCGGTCTCTGGTGCGTGGGATGTGTCTTGTTCTGGCCCAGAGTTGGTTGGCACGGCCCGAGATGACTTGGCGGGAGTCATGCGTGGCTTGCACGGTCATCGGATGACTTGGCGGTGATGTGGACGACCCCCGGCGGCCTGTACGGCTAAGGGGGATAACCGGCCGAACATGTCGTTCGGCCGTTTCTGTCATTTCCGACCCCTATAGCACGTGTTTCGTGATATTGTATCTGCAAACATGACACTCACCAAAACTCATGGAACTTTATTAGAAATAAAACCTAAGTGCATGGAATGTTGCATAGTCTCTCATTTTATCCCGAGTATTGGTGGTCGGATTTGGGTTGTAACGACCGCCAACAGTATCCCCAGTCAGACGTGCTTGACATAATTCGTCGACAGGCTCCTATTCCACGGTGGATGGCTGGCCGCTTGATATGGCGGGAGGGCAGGGAAGTTTCCCTCCAGAACCACATAAACGGCGCCAAACTCGCTTCGCACAATAGAGATTGGGGAAAAAAATCCAAAATCCCTGTTCGTCTCGCCGGCGAGCCCCCAGATCAAGCAAACTCCACCAACGCCCATGGCGTCCCCTCCCGTGTCCCCGTCGTCGACATCCTCGACACGACGATGAGGACGACCACGCCGCTGCGGCGTTCACCTTCCTTGCCTCCTCCCGCAAGCGCTCCCACGGCTTCGCCTCCACCACCTCCCCTGCGGACTTCCTCGACGCCTTCTCGCCGTCCCCTCCCTCGGTGCATGCTCGCGGCGGGGACCCCATCCTCCTCGACGAATATGGGTTCAAGCTGCATATTCGTTCAAAAAGAAGAAGAGAGATGTGTGTGTGAGGATAGTTAGCAGATTTGCTAGGTGCAATTTGGATCATGACAATTTGTATGAACTAATGTAATTCATGAATGGCAAAGAGATGTAAGGTTATTGTTATACCAAAATGACTGAATTAACGATGTTAATACATTTTTTAGAAAACATTTACCATCCATAAAACAAATCGAGGACACCTGGGAGAAAAAAGCACCCGCGTCGCCTTCCCTGGCGGCTCGGGCGGCAACCGCCGCCGCCGCCTCCACCCTCCTCCCTCCCCCTCCTCTCCCCCTCGCCGCTGCCGGAGGGTCGCACCGGAAGCCCGGTGGACCCGGTGATGGCGGCGGCGGGGCGGCCCTCCGGCGGCGCGGGCAGATCCAAGGCGAAATCCTAGGCGGGCGGCCGGCGGCGGCGGCACGGCGGGCGGGCGTCTCGTCGACGGCCGGCAGGCGGAGGATGTACGGCGGATCTGGGCGCCTCGGCTGGCGGGGCGTGGCCGCGCTCGGCCTCCGCGATGGCTCGCCCGGCGGCGGCCGGGCCGGCCTTGCTGTGGCTGGGCGCGGGCCGGCGGCGTGGGTGGTGGCCGTGCGCATCGGGGCGAGGCTCCCGGCGACTTGGCGCCGCCCGTTGCAGGTTCGGCTCTCGGGGTGGCTGGATCTGGGGCATGTCCCCTAGGTTTGCGCCCTGGGCCACGCCGGTGATGCCCAGAGCGGTGGGTGTGCGGCGCGGCGGCAGCGGATGCCGCCATGGTGGCGGTCCTTCGTCTTTGTTTCGTGGCCGGCGGTTCCAGTTCCTAGGCTTCACGTTGGAAGGACCAGTAGATACAAGAGCTAATACCAGAGCTTCTGAAGACGTGACATCTTCAATTTCGCCTTTTCTTTTCATATAGACCAAGAGACATGAGTCACCTTGGCTTCATTCACGGATTCTCCTACTCAAAGATGGATTTCATCTGGAATTTATTCCTGGTGGATTATGCACGGGTACCTAGCGGTTACTTTGTAGCATGGTATCTCAGGTTACGAATTCAGATGGTCTGCCGGATTTGGAGTTTGTGGCCGTTTAAAGTGGGTTAGGGCTGGTCTATATGGAAGCATTGGCCTGGTAAGAAGGGGAAGCAACACGGTGTGACTTGGTCGTGGTGGTATTTGCTACTAATTCATCGGATCCGGGAAGAAATTCCAAGGTCTGACCTTAATTGGTTGAACCTGGTAGTGACCTTGTTGAAGGCATTGTTTGGATTAAGATGAATTACTCCCTCATGAAAACATTTGATCTGGCCTTAATTGGTTGGGTCATTACAATGTTGGCATGTGCGCGTGCTGTTTCCTCGTTGGAGGCGTTGTATAGGGAGCCTACTCCATAGTCCAAGAGTTGCTTTGGTTTGTGATGCGGATGAAGATGGAGGCGCTTGTGGTAGTTTGCTAGGTCATGGTGCTCTCATTTTTTTCTTTTTTATTTTTCATTGGCTGTGTGCATCTTAGTTATGCAGAGGCCGGGTTGGATCTTATATAATTGTATCATCTCGATGTAATTATATAAGATCAATAAAGCTTCCCTTTTCCAAAAAAACATGTTCAAACTAGATTTGTTATGCCATAACTGAAACGAACCGGATTCTCGAAACTGAGAATCCGACTCCCTATACCATTGTGATAGTCCCAGAATCAACAGCTATCACGTACAGAACTCATTTCAGCCAAATATCACATCCATACAACGATAAACATGACTGCATTCATTATTTACATATCAGAGTACGAGATTAGTACATGCCACTTGGGCTACATCGACAAGATGAAACATCTACACGCGGTAGCTAGGCCTTCAAGTCTTCATCTTCGATCTTCACCACAGGCATCCTTGAGCGAAGCACGTAACCCTCCAAAGCAGCGTCCATCAAGTTGTAGTTGTCACCTGAAAGCTCCAGAACTGTCCCCAAGGAATTGGGACAGGTCCACGTCACCAACCATATATGCGCAAGCTTTAAAGTGGACTATTCTAGTAATAAGATATTCAAGGAATATAAGCCGGGGTTTCCTATGCGCGTAGAAGCAATATAACATCTCATCTCCAGCACCTTTCCTCACCAGAGAGGTCACACTCCCCAAATCCCACCATCAGCCTCACAACCACATCGGGCTCGTCCTGCCGCAACAGGTTCCCGCAAATATCATCCACCAGCACCTTTCACTCACTAGTCGACTTGGTGAGCTCCCTCCCCACCTTGTCTCATCAGCAACGCTGGACCAATCTCTCATAACCCAAATCAAGGATGAGGTAAGAAAGCAGAAACCCATGCTAGTCTCAAGCGATCCAGATGCGGTCGTCCGTAACTGTGGACACGGCTATACGTATAGTTTTCACTCTGCAGAGGTTGCACTCCTGGAACCATCCGGGCTGCAGACGGTAATGAGCCGTCTTGAGACACAGCCCACAGCAAAGATCCTAAAAAGTAACAGTGCCAAACTGTCTCCCTGGGCTCGGGAAACAATCTGAGCTAACAGCTACCCCAGGGTCGTAAAACCTTCCCACCGGGGCCAGTCGGGGGCAGTGGTAAATCAGGGAGAGTACGCCGCAACGAGTCCCCTTTACACATATCAAACTCGAATCTCCTACAGGTCTGGCACCGCACTAAGTAGGCTTGCTAGAACCCTCCCCATTCTATGTAGATGGTGAGCACTGTAATCCACGTCTGAAAGATGGTCTCGACTCGGTCCTTAATTGTCGGTAAAGCGAGTATCAGCGTCATAAGCGATCCACCGCAACGGTCCGCAATCGGCACCCATTATAGGTATTGCCGCCCAACTCCTCAATGGTACCCAAGTATCCAAGTAACCATGTACCCGCAATAGGTACTCCATAGGGACTGCTCGAGTGCAGTCTCCAAGCACCTCGATCAAGAGATCGAGTTGTTATTACTCGCTTACACCGCCTAGCTGCACTACACCTCCCAAACCACCCATAACTCACGCCAAGAGGATCAGATCACAACCATCCCAACACATGCAGCATAGCATTTATATAAAGTGGATAACTGGGTAGCAAGGTAACAGGACAGATAAAAGGCAGTGCAGGGCATATCATCATCGTGCGAGTAAAGTAAAGCGCTAGCATTCTAATAGCATGTCTAATAGGTATTTCAGAGATTGGTCGGGCGTGAACCTGGAGCAAGGTCATCTTCTTTCTTCACGTAGTCGAAGACGAGGTTGACGAAGTCATCCGAGTCTTCCGAGGATCCTAGCAAATGAACTCCAAAAGAAGAAGCAAAGAAGAACCAAATAACACCAAATTCTACACTAACGGGTAGATCATGATTTTAGAAAAGTAATGAAAGTAGTTTCATATCTTTCTAAGCTAGAGTCAATTTATTATAGATTTTCAAATATCAAAATACATTTTGGATTTAATTAATTACGAAAAAGAAAATAACAAGGACATGTGGCATCAAAAGAGCATGCCACATGTCGGCTCTAGGTTAGTTCTGCTGGCGCTAGCAGTGGGCTCTGCGTATGTCGGCGTTGACCGAAAGATAGTCAACAACTCGTTAGCGGAAAAGGAGTCAGAGGGTCCCACATGTCAGCATGTGGATCCCTACATGTTAGTGGACCCTTGATTCATGTCAAGTTAGTGGGTCCAATGGTTAGTGGAGAGGGAAAGGCTACACGAGCGAGGATCACTTGCGGACAGCGAGGAAGGGTGTAGGTTTGGTCCAGGGGCTGTTGGGATACTTGCGGCCAGGGATGGCCAGCTATGGCCAAGCATAGCCGGCTATGGCCAGGTCTGGACAGGCAGTGGCTAGCTGTGGTCGGCTGTAGCCAGGCTGCTGCTGGCCGCGGCCAGGCTGAGGCCGGCTGGGGGTAGCAACGGGTGGCCAGAGGTGGCTAGGACGTGGCCGCTACTGGCCAAGGGTGGCCACAACAAGCTGGGGCAAGGCCGAAGGCATCCAAGGTTTGTATGGATCAAGATTGTGGTTAAGGGGTGGCCGAACAGGAACCGACACAAGGTGTTTGATGAAATGCGAAGACGACATTACATCACGGTTTGGCTTGGCTTGGCGGGGCTGGGGTTATCGACAAGGCATGGATAGATAACTGACTTCCATTGCAGGGGCTGGCGGTATGTGGCTTGTAGGCGCTTGAACGCGCACACGACGTCGCAGCATGGCGTGACGCGCGGTGCACGGCGATGTCGCGGCTCGGGGTATATGGTCAGCGCGAACACGTGGGCGAGGCTAGACTGGAGTGCGGCGGTGGCAGCTCAGCAGGCTGGGAAGAGTGCAAGTGGTTGGCACTCGCGTGCGCGGGTCAAGGTCATGCCTTGCCCGCGACGCGACCGTGTCGCGCACGCACACACCGGCATCCCGAGGCGCGGCTCGCACGGTGGCCGGCTTAGGAAGGCTCACGGTGACGGCGGGCAGCAAAGGCTCCTAGCGGCGGTACCTGACGGCACGTCCACACAGAGGCTATGGTGGCGCACAGCGCTCACAGCTCGAAGACCGGCACAAGGGAAAGGAAGGGCGATGGTGCACGGGGCATGGCTCACTGAGGGGCTCGTGGAGGTCTGGATGGCGACGCTGTGGCGAGGCGCGGCCGGGGAGGCTTGGTGCGGTGCAGGCAGGCTCGCGGTACACGCTTGAGCATTCCGTCGAACTGGTCGGGGCCGTGATGGAGACCGGCTGCAGCAGTTCAACTTGGCTCGCGGTTCAGGAGGGTCGTCGTCTCCATGGTAAGCTCGCGGTACTCAGCAAGGTGTCGTCGCACTTGTCCCCGCCTCTGGCTCCTCCTTGCCGTTCAGGTATATCATCGAACAGGTTGCGGTCGAGTCCATAACGGGTGCGACGTGCGGCAGCTCGGTGTCGGGGTGGCAGCTCGGCATCTTCGTCGTGGTTAAGCTCGACCTTCTCGTGCTCGCGGTCGACGGCGTGGTTCACGGCGAGGTCGTCGTGGCTCTGGTGCGGCGCTCCCGCACAGCGGCGGTCCTCTCCTCCTCTCCACGCGCGGCGTCGGCTTGAGGAAGACGATGGCGCGGTGCCGGGCGGCGTCGAGCTCGCGGTCGTAGGTGATGTCGTCGATCTATTCGCGTCCGGCTCGGAGACGGCGGCGCAGCTCCTCCCCGCGGTTCTGCTCCTCCTCTTTTGCGGCGTCGTCGTTGGCGGCGGCGTGCGTCTCCTTGCGCACGTCCGGCTCCTCCAGCTCGCGGTCGCAAGCTAGCGGCGGCGGCGGCGCTGAGTTGTTCGGCACCGCGGCGCACACCTCCTCTTCCGGCGGCGCACACCTCCTCTTCCGGCGGCGCGGCGCTAGGGTTGACGGAGTGAGCAGGTGAGAGCACGGGCTCGGCGTGAGGCAGCGGTGGCGTGCGACGCATGTGCGTGAGCTGTGGCTCGCGGTGCTGGGTGCGCAAGGCACAGCAGGGATTTTCCGTTCGCTCGGGCCCGCTGGCAGCGGCTGCAGGCGCGTCGCGCGCGTGAGAAGCTTCACGAGCAGCACGCGAGAGAGAAAAGGTGAAGGAGGGAGAGAACTTCGTGCGGAGGAAGAAAGAAACTAGAGAGAGAAGACGGCAGCAGAGGCGGCTTCGCGGTGACGAGGAACAGCGAGCGCATGCAAGAGCGGTGGCAGACTGGCAGCTTGGTTGGGCTACCGCATGCAGCTGGGCCAGAACAGAAAAGATGGGCCGAGCTTCTTGCAGGGAAAGAAAAAAAGAAAAAGGGGCTGGGCTGAGCACGCTGGAAGAGAAGAGAAAAAGGTTTGGGCTGGGCTGGGATTCACGCTATGATGAAAGAACAAGAAGGAAGCAAGGTGCTGGAGCTGCACGATGGATTTCACGTGGCTGAAGCATGCAGTGAGATAGAGATGGGCCATTTAATCCTAGCTCAATTTATTTGGTGAACTCGATACAAATGAATTAGACTAATTTTTCAGAAGCAAATTAATTAGCAAAGAATTAATTTGAGAAGCCGGAAAATAGCCACAATTCAAATGAAACTCATAGAACTTTAATACAAATGAATTAGACCATTTTCCGGGATCAAATCAATTAGCATGGAATTTATTCGAAGAGCCGGAAAATTAAATCATAATTCATTTGATTAATTTCCAGAGCACTCAAGGATTGAGCAGGCCGAGAAGTTAGCGGGTCAAATTAGTTGGTTAATTAGCAGGCTTAGTTAGCGGGTTGATCTAAGTTAGATAGGACAGTTAGCGGTTAGGGCCCAGGAATTAGTTAGGGAGTTAGTGGTTAGCTTTAGATTTAATTTGAATTTAGAATTCAAATTAAACCACACACAAAGAACGAAGAAACCAACTAAGAACCAAATCACACTAACATTAATTTGTCCTTAGCACACAAAGCAATTTAATTAAATTAATTACTAGGAATTTAGAGTGAGCACAAGAAGACAACCATGATTATGAGCAAAGCAAATCAAGCACGAAAATTTTTTGAAATCCACATTTTTAACATTCCAGAAAAATCTTGGATGTTACAATAACCCGATGTTCAGTAACCAGATGTTTCAGAAACCATTAAGCATCCATATATGTTCAGCAGCTACTGAAGTATTGCCATTTATACATGTAAAGACAGAAGATAATGGAGCTGCTACATGTGTTGCCCAGATCGATAACATGCTGGTACAAAATGCATCCCAGTTTCTAGCTAATTTGTCCTTGGCTGTTTTTGTAGTTGTTTCCAAACAGCAGGTGTGCCATTCTTGACATGTTGCTGCCTCCAGTCTGAACTGGAGCCCTTCTTGCCCTACTTTCTGCTTGAACTGGTGTCCTTCTTGCTCCACTTCTTCCCGTTTGACTTGGTGCCCTTTTTGTCCCACTGCTTCTTGCAGTCTGAACTGGTGCAGCACTTGCACTAGTTTGCTGTGTGCCTACTCCTCTCTACAAGTAACATTTTGGTTAGACCAAGTACAGGTGAGAATACATTAATTCAACAAACAAGTGATGCACACAGTTCAAACTTACCCCTGGATTTGATGTGCCTTACAAGTGGAATCTGACCGCAAGGAACTCTGAATTGTCCATTACTGTGACAGAAAAAATCACAACATCAATCACCAAGGCCTTGTCTATTTACAAAAAATCCAATCTTTACAAATTTCGTTCCCTTAAACTGTAAGCCTAACATAGAACGTCTGTCACTCATTGAACATGGAACCAACATTTAAGCCTACCCTGCATCGAAACCCTTACAAGATATGCCCAATCAAACACCTACCCTGCATCAAAACCCCTACAAGACGAACACTCATGTACTGAGTGAACCCTAGTATAACCTGATCCTCGATAAATCCAACCAAAATCGATAGCTTTCCTGATTAAAATCATCAAAATACTCGAATAAATTCCTGATTACACCAACCTCCAAAGGACTACACGAAATCCCATAGAAAAAACCCTACCCCTTCGGAATCGGGCGTCAGATTAGGAGGGAAATCCTAGGGAAGGGGGCTGCAGAGAGTTAGGGACTCACCTCAACCTCGCGCATCAATCCGAGGAATCGACCTTCCTTGCGATCATGGAGCCGCCTTCTGCTATGCGAGGGAGGGAACGAGACGCGTGGCCTCGTCTTCAGAAAACCTCTTACAAGTGGGCCAGCCATCCAGCGTGGAAGAGGAGCCAGCGTGGCGTGCCACGAAGTCAAAACCGGCACGCAAAACCGCCTCAGGGGATTAATTAGACTGTTTTAACTATTTTAAGGTGCACAATACCTGATTTTAAAGTTAGGGGGGTTAAGTAGTCGAGTGTTGATACGTTGGGGGGTTATCTAGACTTTTTCCCAAATGTTGCATAATGAAGAAGACACTGAGTATCACACCAGAACAGTCCAACCATATGTCCTTGCTCATCACCAAGCTCCTGAAAAAAATCACCGTCTTTGCGTTCACGCTCCCTAAGGTGTCTAATGACTGTTTGAGCATCACCAACAGAGACAATCTCATGCTTATGACGATGGCAGAAGTTATACAAGTCCTATTGTGTGTAGCCAAATTTCGCAGGACATCTAACACGAGTTATATTTCGTGGCCTGTGCTGCTTATTCTCCCTATTTATATGCTTCTCTTTACGGAAACCCTCACGATTACAATGTAACTTCCTAAGGGGATCACGTAATTGTGGCCAACGTCCCACTGAACATAGCCCTTCCTCAACTGAATCCTTCGTCAAGACCATATGCATTGTAAAACTGAAATCTTTCATCTTCACAAGCAAACAGTCGTCCTAACAATTTGATTGTAATCCAACAAAGACTCAAGATCTGCCATCTCCAGCAACGACTCCTGCACCATTCAAGAGTGTTACACAAATTAGATATCCACATAACAAATTCACACCTTTTGTCACTTGAGGATGCGGTATACAAAACAAAGCACTTTGCTCCTATTATTGAGTACTATCTTGCCGCAAGTTGTCATCTGATGAACACGGACATGAGCAGACGGCGGAGTCCAACCTGCAGGTTGTGGCTTGTAGCTAGATGAGCAAACACAACTAGCGGTGGACGAATCTGGTGCAGGCGGCCGCAAGGGCGCGATGAGGTCTTAATGGGATCCATTGGGGAACTATGGTACAGAACCGGCAGGATGGGCGGTGCCGGCGGAGCACGGCCGCGCCAACTAGGGCACCCCCACACAAAGACAACGGACAGTTGACAATGAGCGAGGGCAACGGCGAGGGCTGGCGAGTGTAGGGCGGTTGACAATGATCGAAGGCGACGGCGAGTTTAAATAAACTCTTGTCGTTCTTAATTCAAATCTCTTGACATTTGCGTTCAAAAAACTACGAGTCAAGCGTGTCTGATCTAGAGAAATAATGGCTACCACAGGTCCATTTGTAATGCAATATTTTATCTTTGAATCAGGAATGACTTCATTCAAGCAATGATACACATATTTTGATACGCAATGCATTACTACTGGACCAGAAACCACTTTGGAATTCAATCAACAGGTAAAAGTTGAAAACGTCATATAATTTCCACTTAACCATTTTGATTGATTCAGTGCAAATTAAAACTGCCCCAAGCGCACAACAACCTCAAAGTCTCACTCTTCAATTTAACCAGTGGGAATACTGTACATTTTCACAGAACCAATCTCTCCTCCAGAACTTCCCATTGATCTGAGCAGCTACAAAATAGCAAGTCGAGCCTCTCACTTCCCTGTATCAAAACAGATATCAGAAAGACTGAGAAATTTAAAACGGTAAAATAAACCAGAAGATGGCATTCTAATTTTCTGCGCAACCCAGATGATAGTGCAGTACAACAAAGAAGGACATGCACGTATAGTGGAGCTTCATGAAAGATTTTTTTTAAAAGAAAAATATTGTTGAATCTTTTCCCTTTTCTGATTTAACTTTTACAGACTACTGAACCAAGTAGAAACAATCAACCATGTTAATCATCAGGACATCTAACAGATTAAACTGGTAAAGTGAAGAAATTCGCATATTGCAGTAACTGATTTTACTTATGTGCTCCTAATAGTTTTTATGCACTGAAAAAGTAAATTTCAACATAACATTCTACCCTAAAGGCACTAATCGCCACCAACAGGATTTGTAAGGAATCTTTATTTACCACTGAGATGGTATAAACTCAAAATACAAGTAGAAATTAAAAGAAACTGGGAATCGGCACACCATTGAAAACCATAACGTACAATGATAATGGGAAGTTTGAATATTTACATGCTGCTCAGATCAATGGGAATATTTACAGACTACCTTATAGCATAGTTCGAGCAGAAAGTATAAGACAGTTGCATGCTGTCCTAGCCTATAACGTTTGAATATGTACATTTGCAAGATACATCATCCATTTAACATTCTCTGCTACTAAGTCTTACAGTAAATTGTAATGTGCAATAATGCAGCATATAAACACGCCCTTGAGCCTTAGTCAAGACTTCTTACAGTAATAAAATCAACAATAAATATAAAAAGACAATATCTTCAAAGAATACTAAAATCATCCAACTGAAAGCATTGTTATGAACTGCTAGTTTAGTCCACTGTCTCCAAAAAGATGACTCTAAACCTACCATGGAAACACTAGTAACTGGAAGCAAACAAAGAGCCATAGAGAAATTTCCTGTGAACTGAATGCACTCCCAGTTGTGACAACCAATGCACAAGCAAAAGTGTCAGAAAATATTCAACTTAAATTAAACTAAACATTGCATGGAAGGTGGGGCTTGATCATCAATCATTCATCTAACAGGGATATGCTGCAACTGTCGACACACAACACAAGGATTTATACAGCAGGGAGAAGTTTTAACTAAGAAATAACAGGTGGGTCATGTGTAAAAAAGTTATCGATACTTGGCAGTCACAAAACTTTCGCAGGTTGTTCTTGGTAGTGCCATAACTATTGTTAAAGCTTGGCAGCTAACATGCAAATAAGCACTGAAATTCTTTACAAGGCCCAAGCTATTCTTTACAAGGAAAATAGAACAGAAGACAAAACTTGATGAGACCAGGTGGCGAGCAGCAAAATCCACTAGCTGACTACTTTGCAGGGTAAGTCGGAAGTGCAAGGCTACAGTATGAATGTATGGTAACAATAAGGCAAACTAAGAATATACACATGTAGTGGTATATGGTACAAGCAACTGAAATTTGTAAACTTATTCCATTACCGCATTCAAATAGCAAGGTGGATTGATCTGCTAATAACACGAGATGCCTTTAGAAGCAGATTATGTTGGATGGGGTGACTTGGTTTGAACAGGTGCCTCCCAATTGTACCTTGGGAAAAAAATAGAAGATCAGGCTGTGCTGAATTGAGCACCAGAATTGTGACATAAATTAGAACGTTCATCTTACCTAATTGAGTTTTCATACTTGCATATTGGAAAATAGGTTCTTTCTGACCCAACTGCACTTGATCAGTAATATTCGCAGCAGGACATGGCATCCCATCCACTGATCTCAAAGGCATCAGCCTCCTCTTAAAAGAAGAAAAGTGATCCAAAAGTTCTTTAGATGGTATTTCTGAGGTCAATTGCATTTTCATCCTTGCATGCTTAAAAATAGTTTCTTGCATACCAAACTGCACTTGACTGGCTGAAAACGCAGTTGAGTTCACAGAAGCACATTGCATCCTCTCAACAGATCCCAATGGCACTTGTAGATGATTCTGGCCTTTAGAGTTAAAAGCCATCAGCCTCCTCTTCACAGCAGAAAAGTGATCTAAGAATTCTTCAAATGAAATTTTTGTTCCTCCAAATGATGACATGTGAACTTCACCTTTCTCTTTGACCTCTCTAATGCTTTTATCAGACTTCCCTTCATCATTCTGCAATTGCTCTTCTTTTTCCTTAGTTCCACACGGTGGTTCATCATTTTTGTTGACCTGTTCTTCTTGTTCTTCTTCTTGTTCTTCTTCTGTAAGACACCAATCCTCCAGTAAGTAAGGAGGAAAGGTTGTAGAAGATCCTGGATCTCCTTCCATAGCAACATCCTCGAATTGGGAACCTTTTAGCTTGCCTGCAAATTTTTTTCCTTCAGAACTCCTCAGCCACCTATCATAAGCTCCAAGTACATAGTCATCCTCAGTCGCTTCCTTCGGTACAGGCTCATGTTCGAAGATCCCACTATCATACCCATCTCGTGGGAATATCCTAATTTGATTTAGAATTTCGACTTCAGTCACAACAATATCACCTTTATTTTTTATTTCTAAAGGTGTTTCACTGGATTTCAAGCAATCTATCCGTTCCATCTCTTGAGACCCATAGTTTCCATAATCATTAATCCAAAAGGAATTGTTAGATCGACTGCCCAGCGTCTCCATTGAATTATCTAAAGAGATACCACAAACATCTTTCAGCACGCTTTGGATGCGTCCTGCTTCTGAAAGATGCACAGCAATAGTAGCCAATGCTTCCTTCATCTCTGAACTTTCCCCATGGCATTTGTATAGGACTTCAAATTGCTCTCTGAGAGAATAGAGGCCCAATCTAACATTTTTTACATCACTCCGTGGTGCTAGGAATCTGTAATTTTTCTTGAAAGGGAGTACTGTAACTCTTTCTCCTGACATATAATTTTTTCTCTGCACACCTGGACACTTGTTCTCTAAGGTCCCATGTGGCCCCCGAAGACCCATTACGTAAAGGTTTCTTCCGTACAGTGATGCTGAAATTCTTCTCCCATCATACTCAATTGTGAACTCAAAGGTACCACCAGGGGGCGTGGTAAAGACCACTATTTTGGATTTGAAGAAATGGGACAGGTCAATGCGTCGTCCATAAACCTCACACCACCACCGTAGCCGTCCGATACCCATCAGATAACTTGGAATGAACTTGTCCAGTTCATCCAATGATATCACAGCCTTGTTACTAGGCCTCCCTGCCTGAACTGACTCCATTTCCTGTATATAAAGAAGGAAGAGTTCAATCAAAAGGAAACTAGCACCTGTGCAGATAAGCCTAAGAGTGTGACTGTCCATTGATTAGCCACAGATATACTAATTCAAAGCAAAATCCAGCTAGTCCAACATTCAAATATTATGCACTATTTGGACCCAAATTTTCACCCCATGCACCAAGATAATGTCAACCATAATAATGAAACAGTTAAAGTACTAAATTGCATCTGAGATGAGCAGCTTACCATTCTTTGGTTAATTGTGGAATGTCTATCAACACAAAGCCAAGCTGGACAAGCATGATATCCTTCAAAGAATAGCTTGACAATTTCTGTCATGGAGCAATCATTCCCACAAAGTAATGCTGGAATGGTTGACAGTATAGCCCATTGGAAAATCGGACTTTCAGCCTGTGATGAACTTTCTGTTTCACCAAAAACAGCCAGAGAACTTTCTGTCTTCTGTATTGTGTTGGGATGGTGCACCTTACAGCTCATAGGCATCACTCCTGACAAAGCATTGAAATGCAGATTTAAAAACAGAATAGAAGACTGTACAGCATGATATAAAGATACGAGAATGGAGAATTTTTTTAAAAAATGACAGCAGTATCAATGCTTTAGCTAGAAACAGGAAAAAAACAAAATTAGCTAATTGAATCTAAGCTGAACAACTTACCGTTCCTGGGTCTTGCATGGAGCATCCATCAGCACAAAGAAAGGGGGGACAAATATCACACTGCATCAAGCGACAAGACATGATAATTAGGTGCATGGGCCTTTGGCAGTCAGGACCTTCAGCCAGATAATTGCCCCATGTCCACTTGGTATAAGCATGAAGAACAGTAATCCACCAAAAGCCAGAATCACCAACATCATTTATCTTCACCCATAACTGAATACAGCCAGTCTCTCCAAGAAAATTCTTCACTATCAAGTGCTCTCCTTTTATATCTGAAGCCAACTCTCTGGAAAAAATCTCTCTAATGAAAACCTGTCCCAAGATATGACAGAAAACATTAATCATTGCTGATTACAGTGCATGCCTAAAACGGAAACATATTAATTAAGCATGGGTTGTTTAAATACAAGTTTTTTATAGGAAGAAAATAATTGGACACATGAATGTTCTCCTTGAGGGAATTTTGTGACTGCCATTTATAAAAATGTTGGGACTGATCAGTACTTTTTCCATGTTTTTTACAAGATGAATGTGTAGTCAATAGTCAGCAGAACAACCACTGAAAATTAAGAAAATTTACGTAAGAAAAAAGCACATCTACAATCTAGAAGGAAGCTAACACCTCATTCTAGAAACCTACACTGTGCCATATTCACACTTACATACTGCCTGTACATCTTCCAAAACCTACACACTATCTTGTAACATTTTTAGTGTTCAGTCATTCAGGTATCTATGGAATTAGACAGCATCCTACAAACAATTCCTACTTTTAAACCCATTGTGAAAAAATCTCAAAGGGGTTAATATATATTTTGAAGGTCGGTGTCAATATATTACCAGAGGAGCTAAAGAGGAGTTTCAGTTTTGATTGGCATGGGACTTGCAAGGATGCAATTAAACAACAAGATTATAGCAAGGCATGAGCAAACAGGTACGAGGTGTATATCCATCCATAAAAATGAAAAGAGGTAGTTAGTTGGATAATGAGCTGAGTAGCTTACCATTCTTCCAGCAATCATGGAGCAGACACTGGCAGAAAGCAAGGCTGGAGAAGTATCACATCCCTTGGAGAGACACAACCTGAGAATTAGGTGAATGGCCCTTTGCCAGTCAGGGCTTTCAGCCAGAGAATTATCCCTTGTCCATTTGGTGTAAGCACGAAGCAGAATAATCCACCATAAGCCAGAATATACAGGAGCAACCCTCCCAATTGCACTTTCACGAAAATCAGCCAATGAACTTTCTGTCTTCTGGGTAGGGTCGCCATGGTGAACCATAAAGCTTGCAGGCATCACATCCTGACCGAGCTCAGAGAGGTCAACCATCTTCTCCCTTGACTGAAGGCGAGGAGTTTCTACCAGAAATTTCCATACTGCCAAGTGTTCTCCTTTCATCAGAAAAGTCAATGGAGTATTTATGAAATCCCTCATGAAATCCTGTCCCAGGATATGACAGAAAAAAAAATTATTGCAGATCATATTGTATGCCTAGGTACAAAGAAATGTATTAATTCATGCATGAGATAGTCGTCATGGACACTTTTTGCAGAAATCAAATAGTTCTGAACATAAATAATAGTCAACATCAGGGAATTTTTGGGATTACGATTTATGATAATACTGGACGTGGAATAAGCAGTAATAGATCAATAGTTCTGTAATGTTGTGTGCACTTGCAGAGGCAAGATGTATTTTCTCTTTTCTAGAATAAAGTTATTATTTCAGTAAACATGATACATGATAAAACATGGATAACTATTAACTAGCCATCGCCATCCCCAAGATCAAGGGCATCCAACTGATTAGTACTTTTCAAGCTGATTCCTTATAGGACTTACCACTTACGATAATTCTGGATGTAAAACAAGCAGTCATAGATCAAACATCAAACTATCAGTGTGGTGCAGATTTAGAAAATAGAAAATAGAAGACTGTACGACATGATATACAAAATAGCAAAAAATTTAAAAGTGACAGCAATATCAATGCTTGAAGTGGAAACATAAAAGGTCACCTGGTCGTAGTTCAGTGTCACTCCCTTAGATTTGTCTATAGAAGCAAGGACCCAAATTGGCTGGCCCACTGAAGTTACATGCCTGTGTAATGAATTAAAGTCTGCCGGAGTTTCTACATGAGAAGAGCACAAGACATAGTTGCAAACCATTGAGTCCCATGTTATATAATGTCACAACACAAGCTGTGCTCAAAATGGAAAAAAGAACTACATTCCATAAAATGGAAAAAAGACAATACAGAATTATTGGTTACTCTGTGATCTATTTCAACCAACCCAATAATTTAGAACTAATTTAGAACCAATTATGATGCAATTTAACCCACTTTATATACTACCTCTCTTCTTTACTGAACCAAGCACAATAGGAAGCTTGCTGCTTAAGCCTTAATTAAAGGAAGTTTGCGCAAAAATAATTCAAAGTATCATAAGCAACTTGTATATATTGGTAGGGTACAATCCGTCTCCTCTCAAGTAAAATATTGAAGCCAATATATTTTGTTCAAACAACGTCTCACTTTGTCCCCATGTTCTCAACACAAATTAAGTTTGTTGAAGCCAGTATGCTACTGCTAACAGTTGCTCATACACTCTGTAGATAATACTATTCAATAAAAAAATAAGTGAACAACACACTATACTAGACCTCCCTGAAATGCCCCCAAATTTCTCATCCAAATCTAGGAAATGCCCCCAAATTGTCCTACAAAACCGGCCAACGGGTAGGCGCTACTTGATAAAATTGTGATCGCGTAGCCTGACCGAGGAACAAACAACCGGAGGATTGCGTATCTCATCAAAATAACACCCGCAAACCACAAACCCTTCGAAATTGGGACGTTACTCGAGCGAAGAAAACAGCGACACGCTCGGGATTCGATAGTGAACCAAAACAAAGAGCACACAAAAATTTGCCAAGCATCGGTCGCCACTGAGTTGGAGACGGGTGCGCGGTTCGGTAAAGCCGCGAAGCGCACCTCCTAGAGCCCGCTCCGCTTCGAGAGGAGGAGGCTCGCTCGATCGATCAGTCGAGGCTATGAAACAGTTTCCATAAGTTGTCTCACGACAAAACCAGCGCAGAAATCTCCGCAAAACCACCGCAACACCACCCCTAGCATAACCACCGCAAAACCCCCAGCAAAAAAACACCGCACGAAACTCCCCGGCAAAACAGCACACTGCTTGGAGGAGACCAGATCCACGCACAGAGGGCAGGACAGATGGGGGAGACGAGAACTCGCACCTTGTGCTTCAGCCATCGGTGCGGCGCGGCGGTGCGGGAGACATCAGAGGGAGGAGTGGAAAAAAGGCGGAGCGGCCCGGCGTGGCGGGGGTGTGGTATTTATAGCAGGTCGGCGCGGCCAGACCCTCCCACACCCAGGTCGGCGTCTTTCTTGCGGTTAACGAGCCCAGCCCGTAGCAGATGAGAATGGGTGGTGGGCAAACCCCAATTAGTTCTGCGAAATTTTTCTCAAAAAAAAAAGTTCTGCGAATCTGCCGTTTCGACTCTGGATGAGTAGTACTCGGTATGTTTCAGCATTGGGCCCATATACGCAAGATAAGGCAACGCGGTGATGATCCAAAAACTCTTATCTTCGTCGGATTTGGATGGCCATTCAGCAACAGAATTTCTAATTAGTTTTCTTTTAGACAGTTTATGATAGTTTGCCTGGTGTGCTGAACATTTTTTGAGCTTGTAACAAGATACATCTATATGTATTGGTTGATGCAGAAGCTGAGATATTAATATATTTGTTTCCTTAAAAATATGAAAGATAAGGCTATTGTGGGCAATTTGAAACACCAGTAATGAACTAGTTTTTCATAATTGCCAACCTCAAACTTGTTTGTAGTTTTATTTCATAGAACATATTGGCTATGGTTTTAGGCCAAGTTGCACAACCAAGAGAGAGGGATCATGAGGCCTTTACTTCCACTTGTCGATCTCTCAGGATGGCTGCTCTTCGCTCTGTCTCTATTAATGCATGGTCTTTTAGTTTGTCATTGGATTATTGAAACTATTTTCTTGGTGCAAGACTTATTCGTGCCGGCTGGAGTAGCTTCTTGTTACTTTATGTAACTAGCAAAGGCACATGTGCGCACGCACATGTATAAAAAAAATAAATTAAACATATAACATATAAAATATAGTTGCCGCGCCTGCTAAACTCTCTTCTGTACATTTATCTCAACTCATGTGCCACGCACGTTTATTGATGACATGTAGGTACTAAACAGACCAGCCGTGCGTAGCGCTTTTAAAAATACTTTATATTCGCTCTCTCATGTGTAGAGAGCTTTATGTATCATCAAAACTCAATAGTTGGCATTTATTTATATGAAGAAAAACTCTCCGTTTATTGTCTATTAGTAATATGGGATAATTGTGTGTAGACGTGGGTACAAATGTGGGTATACTTAGGTGGGTCCTTTTTCGGGTGAAAAAAAGTTTAGCGGGAAACAACTAAAAGAGCCTGGAAGAGTTAATTTTTTATTGCGTCTTTTGTTCTTCCCTTCCACCAAAGCCCGACAGGTGGGTCCTCTGTAAGAGGGTGATGGTGGATTTTTCAGTGGAACATATTTTCAATTCTCTAGGATCCTTTTAGTATAGATAACTAGCAAATATGCCCGTGTGTTGCTACGGATAAAAGCGATATTACGAGTGAAGGCACGCGGGAGCCATTGAGGTAGCCAATTCCACATTCAATGACAATCACGATAAAGGAGATATCCTTTTTACATGATGTGCCATGGGATGATATCGGATCAATGATGGGATGAAGCGACCTAAGAAGACGAAGGGGGTGCATCCGACGGTGCAAAATCTAGAGAGAGGAGACGAGGTACTGCAAATTGATTAATATTCGTTCATTGCTACAATGAAGGGGACTCCATGAGCGAAGACTCATGTGAGTCATGGACGTCATTGGTTCCGCAACCGATAAGGAGCTTGATAAACATAAAGGAGAGATAATTGATAGACGCCATGCCACCAAATGACGGTGGTGATGCAAGCAACGTAAGAAAGGAAAGAGTACATGTAGAAGTGTGGAACGGCGATACGAGGTACTACATTGACTTGATGAAAAGTCATGAATTTTTAACAAAAATTACAACATACCAAATTAATTACAATTGGCGTTTACTCTGTCTATTACAAAATCGCTATACGATTTACTCAAATCCCAATTCATATTTGCTTCTTGCTTATTTCATTCTCCGCCAAAGAGAGAGCAAAGTGAGCAAGTGGAGAGTGGATGACAACAAAGCCAAGCCGCTACCATCGAACTTGGTAGACAGTCCAGGACGACAATTTTAATTAATACGTGTTTAGTTTGAAGATGATTTGTGATAGTTTGGATCTATATTTTAGAAACGGAATCATCATATTTGGTATTTAGTTTGAGAGGATGGAGTTCCTAACTACGTCGTACACAACAGGGCCCTACATACTGTTGGGTAGAACAGAGGAGACGACCCACATGTTATCAGCCATACGCTCACATTGACATTTTTTTTACGAAACATTCTTCCTCCTAAACAATCACGTCAGCTCTCTTGCATCCCGCGCTCACAGGCAGTGTCCTGTAGCTCGCTCTCTCGCCGGTCGCCGCCCCGGGCGTGCAGGCTGTAGAGGCCTGCGGCTTGCTGTCGTAACCCGGTGTTGACACGAAAACGCACTGACACACTTGAGATCGCACGAATACAAAGCACGGTCGTCACCACGGCCAACACCCGAACTCCTCGGGCAAACCGGTCTGACCGGTTCCTGAAACCGGTCTGACCGCTTTCAGGCCGGAGCTCGTGAAGACCTAGAAACCCAAGCTCGGGAGGGACCCCGTCGGAGCTCAAGCAATCTAGGGTTGCTCTAGGGTCGGCAGGCCACCTAGAACGCCTTAGTATGTCGCAGAGACGAGCAAAGGACAACAATTAGGGTTGGAAAAGATTTAGGGTTTGGAGGCAAAAAGTAAGGACAAATAATGGTTGATTCGATTGGAATATCTCTCAATCGGCCTTAGCCTTTATATATATATAGGCTGGGGAAGTCATACCCCTTCAAATTCGGTTACAATACGGGATAAAACTTGGAATCGTAAACCTACTCGAATTACAACTCTAAACCGGTCTGACCGGTTCGGCAAACCGGTCAGACCGGTTTTCCTCGGCTGCTGCCAATTTTGACTATCAACACATGCCCCCCTGTCTTTTTAGTGAGCTTGCGAACTAAAAAGCATGTATATAGATAATTACAACTCAGTAGCCAAAATTTATACTAAGGGTGATATCAAAAATCTATCAGCCATTTAATCTTCATGCATCTTGCCATACGCTTGGATAATATTTCTTCAAATATCTTCCGTTAATAGCTTTAGGCAAACGATCTCCTTGCAATGTCTCCAGCATATAAGAATTCCCAAAGATGATTTTGACAACTCTATATGGCCCTTCCCAACTTGGTGACCATTTACCGAAATTGTTGCTCTTCGTTCCAATAGGCAAAATTGTCTTCCAAACAAGCTCTCCAATCTGAAAATATTTCCCTCGTACCTTCTTGTTGTAAGCTTTAGCAACACGAAGTTTATCTTTCTCAATCTCCTTTAAAGCCTTCAATCTCTTGTCAGTGACCTCATCGATATTATCCATAAACAAATTATGATAATCAACAGCATCAAGGTCATTTTGCTTAGTTAATCTATAGGCATCTAGATTCACCTCAACAGGTAAAACGGCCTATTGACCGTACACAAGCTCAAAAGGAGTTACTTTAGTAGCACCATGTCTAGATATACGATGAGCCCACAATGCTTCGGACAAGACTTCATCCCATCTCTTAGGATTTTCCTCTATCTTTTTCGTGACTAGCAGACGCGGCACGTGCGCACGCACGTGTGTATATAGAGCTTTAGCTATTCTCAAATTTAGAGGCATGTTATTTTTTGAATTAGTTGGTCTTTAACATAAGTAAAGAGTCCTACGTGACAGCCTAATCTTTTGTCTATTAGCAATACGGGATAATTGTGTGCACGTGGGGAGTTAGGGGCCCACCTGGCCGGAGGTGGGTACGCGCGGGACGTTGGGTGAAAAAAGTTTTGCGGAGAATGAACTAAAAGCGCCTGGAACATGCAAAAATTTTGATGCTTTCTAGTTTTTCCCTCCCACCAAAGCCCGACACGTGGGTCCTCTGTGAGAGGGTGGGGGTGTTTTTTTGGGTAAAAAGTGTTTTCAATTCTCTAGGATCCTTTTAGTATAGATTAATTTGATCAAAATCTTATTACTTGATTCGGCTTGACCATTAGACTGAGCATAGTATGGAGATGAATTGAGCAACCTTATTCTATAGGATTCGGCAAATTTACGTACCTCCTTAGACATAAACGAAGTACCTTGATCCGTAGTTAAAGTTTGAGGAATACCGAATCTATGAATAATGTTTTGTGTAATAAACTCAATTACCTCTCTATATGTCATATTTTTCAAAGGAATTGCTTCGGTCCACTTAGTAAAATAATCCGTAGCAACCAACACGAAATGATGTCCCTTCGATGACGGAGGATTAATTTGTCCAATAAAATCCAACCCCCAACCTCGGAATGGCCATGGCTTGATAATAGGGTGCATCAATGTAGCAGCTACCAGTTGCAAATCTCCAAATTTCTGGCATTCTTCACACCCTTTATAATATTTGAAACAATCCGCCATCATGGTAGGCCAATAAAAACCAGCTCGTCTAAGTAACCATTTCATCTTGGGAGCTGATTGATGTGTACCACAAATGCCTTCATGAACCTCTCCCATGGCAACTTTAGCCTGATCCGAGTTCAAACATTTCAGAAGCAAATCTTCGGCAGTTCGATGATAAAGCTCATCATCAATCAACATGTATTTGAATGATTATCGCCGAATATATCTTTCTGCACCACGACCAGGATCTTTTAAATAAGTAATAATAGGTACTCTCCAGTCCAGATCCTCAACCTTGGAATTATTAACACCATCCAAGGAGTTTTTACCGCTGTCAGTAGACGAAGCGGTCAGACCGGTTTCCAAACTGGTCAGACCGGTTCTGGCGGTCAGACCGGTTCTGGCGGTCAGACCGGTTCTGGCGGTCAGACCGGTTCTGGTGGTCAGACCGGTTTGTGAAACCGGTTGGACCGGTTCGTCCAGAACCTAAACCTCAGCTTTTGATTGCATAGGTTTTTGAAGATAGAAATATTTCTTTACAACAACATAACCAGATGCTTTCTGAGCCAGAGTATTAGCCTTGTCATTTTCTTCTCTTGGAATATGTTTGATTGTAAATTCATCAAAAGAAGCTATGATATCAAGGCATCTATTAAGATATGCATTTAACGAACCATTATAACATTGGCATAACTTAGATACTTGCTGTACGACTAAAAGTGAATCACCAAAAGCCTCAACATGTTTAATTCCCATGTCTTGCAAAAATTCCAATCCAAATAGAAGGGCTTCATATTCAACTTGGTTATTGGTGCACTTTTCTTCTAACCGGTTTGAAAACTCAAAAATGGCTCTACTTGGAGAAACCAAAACAGCACCAATTCCTTGTCCATCATTGCAAACCGATCCATCAAAGTATAATTTCCATGGTATGCAAGCAACATAGCCAACGTCGAATTCACAAGTATAATCAATCCAATGTTTAACAATAAAATCAGCTACAATTTGGCCTCTCATAGATTTTAAAGGTTCACAAGCCAAATCATACTCAATTGAAGCATAATCCCATTTACCGATTCTTCCACTTAAAATCGGTTTTTGCAACATACGTTTAATCACATCGGTTTGACATAACACGATGCAAGTACTAGATAATAAATAATGCCTCAACTGAGTACAAGCATTATATAATGATAAACATAACTTTTCAATGAAAGTATACCTCGTCTCTGCATCAATGAGCCGTCGGCTTATATAAGCAATAACATACTCCTTAGCATTAATTTCTTGGGTCAAAACAGCTCCAATAACTCTATCTTCGGCTGCCACATAAAGTCTGAATGGAATCCCTCTCTTAGTAGGCGCCCTAAGCACCGGTGGTGAAGACAGGTACTCTTTGATCTTCTCAAAAGCTTCTTGCTGTTTTGTCCCCCAAGTAAAATCGGCTTCATTCTTTAGCCGAAGTAAAGGAGTAAAAGCATCAACCTTTCCAGACAAGTTAATTATAAATCTTCTCAAGAAATTTACCTTGCCTAGAAATTTCTGCAAATCCTTTTTGCAAGTAGGAGCTTCGACTTTCTTCATTGCTTCAATTCTCTTGGGATCAACCTCTATACCATTTTCATGAATAATAAACCCAAGAAACTTCCCAGCCGAAACACCAAAAGCACATTTGAGCGGATTCATCTTCAAACCATACCGCCGCATCCTCTCAAGAGCAACTTTTAAATTGGCTAAATGATGATTGAAGCCATCCGATTTAACTACAATATCATCAATGTATACTTCCACAATAACACCAAGTAAATCATGAACGATCAAATTCATAGCCCTTTGATAAGTTGCGCCAGCATTTTTCAATCCAAAAGTCATAACCACCCACTCAAAAAAACCAATAAATCCCGGACACTGGAAGGCCGTTTTATGCATATTTTCTTCGGCCATAAATATTTGATTATATCTGGCATTACCATAAAGAAAGCTAACAACACGATGTCCATATGCTTCATTAATCAAGACATCGGCTATAGGCATAGGATATGAATCTTTCGGAGTAGCTTTATTAAGATCTCTAAAATCAATGCAAACTCTAAGTTTTCCCAAATCTTTCTTTTCAACAGGAATAATATTAGAAATCCATTCCGCATAACGACAAGTCCGAATAAAACCAGCATCTAGCAAGCGATTAACCTCTTCTTTTATTCGGTCATATATAGCGGGATTAAAACGTCTAGCCGATTGCTTAAAAGGTCTAAAACCGGCTTTTATTGGTAAACTATGCTCAACTAAATCCCGACTTAAACCAGGCATTTCAAGGTATTCCCAAGCAAAACAATCGACATATTCTTTCAACAAATTTATTAACACGGCTTTACACTCAGCCGGTAAATTTTTGTTTACAAAGGTCGGCCTAGGAATAGTACCATCACCAATATCTATCTTTTCTAAAGGGTCAGCTGATGTAAAACCTTGATCCAGCTTATCCATATCACCCATATCTTCAATAGCTTCGAACATACCTCCTGATTTTTCTCCAAAATGATCAATACGTTCTTGAAGCCACTGTCCAGACGTAAACCGGTCTGACCGATTCCTAGAAGCGGTCTGACCTGTTTGGCTTGATTGACCCTGTTCAGGCCTAAACCGGTCTGACCGGTTTACAGAAGCGGTCTGACCGGTTTGTCTCTGTTGATTTGTTTGCTCCATTAATTACAGCATGTAATTCAACCGATTCTCAATCGGTTTTAATGTTGCAGGAACAAAACCATCTTTGGTGCAACTGATCAGTTCATAATTGGTCAAATCCAAACCCGACAAGCACTTAGTATTATCATTCGCACTAATAGAATCAGAATCGGCCATTGCAACGAAGGAAGAAGTATCACCATGTACAACTTCAACTTCATCGCCGATCCACTGAATGAGATATTGATGCAAAGTAGAAGGTACACATTGATTTGCATGAATCCTATCACGCCCAAGAATTAAACTAAAGTTACCTTGTACCTCTGAGACAAAGAAAGCTGTAGCAACGGTCTTGCTCCCAATAGTCAATTCCATAGAAGCCACACCTTTGGCGCCAATAGGATCACCGCCACCAACTCCACTGACGGTCATGTTCGTCTTAATCAATTCTTCGTCTTTCCCACCAATCTTCTTATAGAGAGAATAGGGCATAAGATTCACAATAGCCCCACCATCAACAACATTCGTGAGATTGGCTTCCCATTGATATGACCTCTCATGTATAGAGCCTTCAAGTGATTTTCTGATTCTTGCGGCTTCTGAAATACAGCATCATGAGGTCCAAGCTGAAGATGAGATAATTCCTCCTCCGGTACCACAAAGTAATCCGATAACAAATAGACAACATTAATATTCATGTTGTCATGCTCTGGAGAAGCTTCAAAGTCAACCATCTCATCATCTTCAGCTACTGGAGGAATTTCTGAAGTAGAACCTCCATTCATCATGGGAACAGATTCATTTACTGCCTCTGACTCCAAACCGGTCTGACTGGTTCTAGAAATCGGTTCAACCGCTTCTACGACAGATTGATCTAAACCGGTCTGACCGGATTCTGAAACCGGTCTGACCGGTTGTGCTGCTGACTGCACAACTGATTTGATCTGCTATGTTTTCTTCTGAGGAATCATTGGTCTATATCTGTTGAATTGTTCATCCCTCATTTTCTCAGCTTCATGTTCCCTTTTCTCTTTGTTTCGCAAGCGTTGTAACTTCCTCTTCTGTGTATGAGTCAAACCAGAAGGACACCACCTTGGTTGAAAGACTTTCTTCACAGCCTTGCTACTCCCAGCTTCATGATCATTTGCCATGACAGGTCTCTGTCGACGAATTATGTCGCGCACGTCTGCCTGGGGGTACCCCAGAGAGTAGAATTGTGGGTCTCGCCTAGTTCTAGGAACGATGGTGTACGAACAACACAAGATTTAGACAGGTTCGGACCGCGAATAGCGTAATACCCTATGTCCTGTATGCTGGATTGTATTCCTCGTACGGTTGTGTATGATTGTCGATGGTTTTGAGGGGGTCCCTGCCCAGCCTTATATAGTCCGGAGGGCAGGGTTACAAGTCGGTTGTATGATCCTAGTCGTATACAACTCGGAGTATTACAACAGGGTACTTTGGGGAGTCTCCATCTAGTACACGACTAGTCTACCTAGCCCTACGCCGTCTTGCATTGTAGCCGACTAGTTTTAGGTAGCTAGTCTAAACATTACCTATCGGGTAGTTTATTCCTTTACATGAATGGCCCTAGGGATCCTGGTCCCACAAGCCCCGAGCATCTTGCGCCTTTGCTTCAAGTCTTGAATCTGCTGCAGCATCTTCAACCAGTCGTAGTAAAGCACAAGACGCTCATATCTTCTCTGTCGAGTAGTTCATTGGAGTGCATCTATTGATGCACCCAATGGATGTAGCCCCCGAGACTCCGAGTACTTTCAAAAGTAGTCGGAGACTCCAAAGCAGTCTTCTATCTTCATCTTGCGTAGTTCAATGGTGTGCGCCGATTAGGTGCACCCATTGGGTAGGGTGTAGCCCCCGAGCTTCGGAGTAGTTTTGAAGAAACTAGTCGGAGGTCTTCAATAAAATCTTATCCAAAAAATTAAATCCCGGAATATCCACTAGCAGCCCCCGAGCTTTAAAGCAAATATCTTTGGTTTAAATATCAAGTATATCTTCGAAAATCTTCTGTAATCAACAATCTCCGAAATTTTTGCCGCTGCGAACTGATTTGGTAAGCTTATCCCGAAAAAATAGGCGGGAAAACGGAATGTGACGGGCCGCCGATACTGTAGCCCTAATACTTGTGCCATTATAAATCTGGATCTGCTTTCATTGAGGTTCATTTAGTCACTACAGCCTTTGCCTTTGCGCCGCAAATACTCTGATCCTGAGCCCCCGAGCTTTGCGAATCTAGCCCCCGAGCCCCCAAGCCCGCATTCGCATCTGAGCGAGGTAGATTCATAGTCTTTGGTGTGCCACTTGTTGGATGCACGAGAAGACCAAGGTGACCACGCGTGCATCAACGATGGGACCGAAGAAAGGAGGGAAAAATCCGCTGCTATTGGTACTGAAGGTGTCGGTGGATCCCGCCAATCTAGCGCACGAAGCTTGGTGAAGGATACAACGACCAAGCTGGTGTTCGACACACCACCAATGCCAAGGGTAGCTTGGAAGGAATGTACAGCTACTGAAGACGACCTCAGGCTTCTCGTGGAATAAGGTTTGCTGCTTTATTAGACTACTCTCTAGTGGAGGGCTTGTGAAAAACAACTTTGGCTCACTGAAGATAATGATGAAATTCCTTTATTCGTCTCTTTCTGCGAACGTGGAGTCGGTCTTCAAATTTCTTCCTTTTTTAAGGAATTTCTGTCATTTTATAAGCTCCAACTCCACCATCTCAACCCAAATGGGGTTCTTTACTTATCTGTTTTTGTCCATGCCTGCGAGGCATTTCTTGGCATCAAATCTAGCCTTGCATTATTCCGGTACTTGTACCATATAAAACCACAGCCCACACACCAACAAACTGAAGTAGTCGGTGGGGCTGGTATCCAGTTCCGCCAAGGAATGAAGGCGAAGTGGTTCGACATGCCTGTCATGGATTCATGCGGGCCTTGGAAGAATAAGTGGTTTACCATTGGTAAGTATATTCAAACCCAATCTTGATCTTTTTTGTTATCGACTTGTTCTGTTTGCGCTAATGTTTTCTTCTTGTGCTGTAATGAAGCAGGAAACCACGGAAAGAGTTGTCCAGAGAGGGATAATTGGTATCCTTAGGGACCTGAGCAACTGGAACAGCCGCCCTTCTGCTGAAGAGGCGACAGAGATCCCCGCATTGATGGATGTTGGCGGTCGTTACAGACCGATTTCCGACCTCCAACCAAGTATAAAATAAACACAACGGAGACACACACCATAGTTATAGGGCTTACTACTGACTATTTCCACAAGTTTTGGTGATTGTCCCGTATGCAGGTATAAAGTGGAGAAACACAGGCTATAGGGGTCAGAAATGACCGATTCGGCCGAACGACACGATTCGGCCGGTAACCCCCCCAAGATTTCAAAGGGATTACTCCTAACCTTCATACACATCATATCCCTGTCTCATCTTACCTTGGGGTCGCTAGGCAATTGTCACAAAGATTCGTCTTTGATCGGGGAAAGACTAGATTTAAAGCAACCGATTAACAAGAATGAGGTATAATAAACGTGAAAAGCACGATCGTGAATCTCTAGTAAACAAGAATGCATAGGTTTTAAAGCACTAGTCTACCGCATGTCTAGGTACTTTCGAACCCGCACCGGGCTTTATATGTGTTTCATCAAAAATTTCTCTCAAATAGTCCGGTCTTTGACCAATCTCTTAGCCAAGGAAACCCCTCTCTTCTCTTTTACACCCTCAAGAAAGCACTCAGTTTCATTTCTATCATCCTGTCCCACGACTAGAGCAATCCACTAGAAATCATATGTGATGTGGGCGATTTTGCCATAGGAGCTGTTGTGGGCCAAACCAAGGACAAGAAGCATTATGCTCACTGGTCCCAGCTCAGCTATACAACCACGAAAAAAGGAACTCTCAGCAGCTGTGTTTGTTGTAGACAAATTCTGGTCCTACCAAGTTGGGGCTAAGGTCATAGTCTATTCAGACTGTGCTGCTCTGAAGTATCTCTTGGACAAAAAGGATGCGAACCCAAGACTCATCCGTTGGGTCTGTCTCGGGTACAAGTCCCGTTTGATCTTCGCACTAGCGTGGTACGCCACCATAGTTGACTTCATGGTGTTAGGGTACGTCCCATCAGGTGAAAATAGGAAAAGATTGGTTTATGAGAGCAGACATCACCTATGGGACAACCCGTATCTCTTCTGGATACAAAATGGACTCAGACGATGCATGCCTTCACCTGAGGCACATAAAACCTGGGAGAGGTATCCTGGAGCACCTTATGAAGGACATTCATTATGGAGCGTTCAGAACGAAGGTCTGGCAATATGGAGATGCTAAGGAATTTAGCAAGAGATGCCCACACTGCCAGAAACACGGGAAAGGGACGTGAAGCCACTCACCAGTAATATTCCGTAGAAATCTTTGATGTAAGGGGAATAGACCCCATGGGTCCTTTCCCTAACTCAGAGAACTACGAATTTATCCTGGTAGCCGTAGATAGCGTCTCTAACTGGGTAGAAGCCAAGCCCTATCGATCCACAGCCACTAGGCACGCTGAGCAATTGACCCCTGAAAACATCTTTCCTCGCTTTGGCGTCCCTGGGCTAGTCATAGGGGCTCCCATCTCATTGACTCCTGGAAACATCTAAGCTTGGGGGAGACGCATTTTATAGTCACACCTTAACACCCCCAAGCTAGTAGTCAAGCTGAACATCGAGCATGAAGACCAAGAACATTCTGCAAAGATCGTCAATTAGATGGGTAGGCACTAGAGAGATAGGCTCACTGATGCAATCTGGGCATACTAGACCTCTCCAATTTGGGCAAACTAGGACAATTCGGCTAACCCATGCTGGTTCAACCGAAGGACCCCTCTTTTGCCCCTTGAGCATCCTTTTGGACCCTTGATCCTATCTCTATCCCATCTTGTCTCAAAGTTGCTAGGGAAAGGTTGGGAAAGCTGCTTGTCGATCTCAAGTCAGAAACCATCCTCCAGCACTTTCCCGAACACGACCAAGTGTTCACATTTCCCAGCCGCCATGACCACCCAATCCTTGTCCAAAGACCTTTCCTCACCCAAGGGCTCCCTCTCCATAAGTATGACAAGTCCACTAACGAAGAAAGCCATGGAGGAGGGAGAAGAGAAACCCATGGTTGAAGAGCCTGAAAAAGAACTGGCACAAACATGCCAGAAGTTGAGCAACCAGGATGAGAAGGTCACTGAAGGCAAGCCTTGGCAGATGGACAAGAACAATGTCCTCTTCCAAGCATTCACAACCAAATTCAAGAGGCTCGCCAAAGCCACATGACATCTAGACCTTTACAATCCATCTATAGAGTAGAAGTCGTGTGGTTGTATCTTTTAGAGCACCATTAGTTTCAATTTATTTCCCAATTCAATTTCCCTTTGCTCAAATCATTGTTTAGGAGGTGCTCTAATTATTTCCCTTCCAACACATTTTGTTTCCAACCTTAGCTTGATGAATAAATAAAATTAGAGTTGAATGCAAAAAGAATAAAATTGTCGCTCCGGTTGGTGCATTTGAGCCAACCGGAGATTGCCCTGTTTAACAGAAAGATACATGAGTACAGGCATGACACAGTGGAGGAGCAGGATGAGGACGAGCAGGCCGACCAGCTAACTCAGTACCTTTCAAGGTTGAATCCCTACCAGTGAAGAGTCCAAGCTTGGGGGAGGACCCCCATCAGGTACGATCCGAATTACTCAGCACTTTGGTCATTCAATTGAAAATACTTCCTTTGAATAAACTCCCAACCATGCATGGAATGAAACATATGCCTCTCACTTTGGAAATGATGAATAGTTGCTCTGTCATTAATTTTGCTAGTACTTTGTTGCAACTAGTTGCTTGACTATGCTTGAGTTATTTGGCATAAGTAGAAATGAACCTAAAAACCTTGTGGGAGCATATGCCTTATTCCAAGTCTAGGTTGTTGTGGGAATTGATATAGTGAGACTTTGGTTGAATTCTATTTCTGCTCTTAGTATGGTGAAAATCTCGGATGATTATGCTTTCAAAAATAAAACAAAGTTCCTCATTGGTCAAAAATTCCTACCAGAGCCATATGATAGGATTAGTTCTAAACTTTCTACCATATGCTGCTTGTCATCTTAGTGAGCTTTGTCAAATTGTTGTGACCTTAGTGAGGAATCTTTCATGCTTCTAAGATCGAGATGCACATACACTCCACCTCTCACTTGCAATTCCTACTTGGGAGTTAGCAAAACCATACCATCATCCATTCCATAAATAAAATTTCATGTTCTTTGATTCCCTCTCCAAATATCTTTAAAGTAGAGGCATGGGCTATGCAAAAAGAAAAAGAAAAGCATGCCAATTGGCATGGCAAAAAAAATGAGAAAAAGAAAAGCATGCCAAAAGGCATGGCAAAAATATGAATAAAAGATAGCCCATGCTCTCGAAAAATAAATCAAGGAGAGGAAGAATCAATCCATGAAATTCCGCCAAAAAAACTGAATAAAAATATCAGAGAAAAGCGATGCAATTCAATCAAAAGTGCACACAAGAAAATTAACTAATAATAAAACTACTTCAGATAATAGTAAAGTAAGATATTGTAGTGACTTGTTTTGCACTATCATAAACTGGGGAGAACCTTCTGAGTGGAGGTGATTCAGACAAGAGAGGCTGTACAAAAGCTTGATATTTGTGCCAGTACAAAGGACCATTACCCCCAAACAAGCAATGAACACAAGCGTGTGAACAAACTGTGACTGCTAGTATTAAAATTTCTATAGCTAACAGTTGACTCCCTGTTCTATGGCCAGTTGTTTCCCCGGCAGCAGCGACAACTCAGACCATGAACTACTTGCAAAGCACAATAGAGTATATAACACAATATTCATAACATGCATAATGGATGGAAGTGGTAGTGTTAACAGAGGAAGATAAAATGGTTGAGATCATGCTGCAAGAGAAGCTAAAATAATTGCCCAAATTGGAAGTGGTAGTGTTAATAGAGGATATGACCTTACAAGACTAGTTAATCATCTCATAAACATTCACACTCATTGAAATTGTCTCTCTCTTTTCAGTCCATTCTGTATTGAAATTGTACAGGTAGCTACCCCCACATTGCATCACAAAACTTTGCTTAAAACAACTAAACAAGCACAATGGAACACACATCTCTCCCTCCCTCCCTCTTTTTACTTTGTTGCAAAATCATGCACTGAGAAATACCAAACTGAAGAATGCAGAACATACATAAATCTGGTATTGGAGTGCTATTCAAAAATCAGTTCCAGATTATTTGAGAAAGAGATGCACTTCAATTTTCCCATTGCTTGACACTACATCTTGATGTAATGGTGTAAAACAGAGACGTGTAATCATACTACCACTATTTGCATGTACTGAGCATATGTGACAAGCATTTCAGGGTAGTATGATTACACGTCTCTGTTTTACACCATTACATCAAGATGTAGTGTCAAGCAATGGGAAAATTGAAGTGCATCTCTTTCTCAAATAATCTGGAACTGATTTTTGAATAGCACTCCAATACCAGATTTATGTATGTTCTGCATTCTTCAGTTTGGTATTTCTCAGTGCATGATTTTGCAACAAAGTAAAAAGAGGGAGGGAGGGAGAGATGTGTGTTCCATTGTGCTTGTTTAGTTGTTTTAAGCAAAGTTTTGTGATGCAATGTGGGGGTAGCTACCTGTACAATTTCAATACAGAATGGACTGAAAAGAGAGAGACAATTTCACCTAGAGTTGTGATTGGTTGGTGGTCAGCTCCCTAGCCAATCTTCTATTTTTTTTATTTCTGATCTAGAATTTGCTACTTCATAGATTCTTCCTCCACCCGTTAGAGTTGGGGAAGACGAACCTCCACCATCCTGGGACCCTTTACCCTCACCATTCGGTAATCAATCTACTCCTAAAAATGCTTTATGTCCTTTATTTTAATTGCTGCGTGTTCATATTTGTTTGAAATGAATTTATTTCTAGCTTTGCAATGAATATGGGATCAAGAGGTCGTATTAGAAAGAGGAGGCAAGAGGAGGATGATGATATGGTTCTGTTTCTTTTCCCTGCTATGCATATGTTGGCTTCTAGTTGTAGTGAGGCTAGACCAAAAAAGCGGCGACACACATCCAAGCTATCAGGCGAGGAACATGTTAAGGAGTTGCTTGAAGGTCACGTGAAGAACTGTCTGGTAGCATTTAGGATGGAACCAGAAATATTCAGAGCATTGGCTGATTATCTTAGGAAGGAAAGGCTGGTTCGTAGGGATGAAAGTGGTGTGGATAATTTCCGCGTCCGATCCGATCCGAATCCGAATTTTAAAGATATGGAGAAGAGTTTTGGATATCCGCGTGGATATGGATAATCCGAATCCGATTGTGTGTGGATGCGGAGTAGGATATGGTTTTAGTGAAATCCGGCGGATATGGATTATCCGATAATAAAATATATGCAATTCTATGACCGGACACGCAAATTAATGCTAGATGTAAAATTACAAAAATACCCCTTGTCTTTTGTGAGAAATATCTACGCATTGGCTTGTCTTTTGTATGAGAAACTTCCGGAGACCCTTGTCTTTTGTGATAGGTAGGTCAAAGTTGTATTTTTTGTGAGATAAATTTTGAACCCTAGAATTGCATTTATTTTGAGACGGAGGGAGCAGTATATGCCGGTGTGCCACCGCAGAGCTAGAAAGTTTCGAGCATGTTCTAGATCGAGGAAATCCAGGAAAGTACATTGCTTGTTGACCAAAGCTAGCCACAGCTGCCTACTGTCGGCCTGACTCTGATGACCATGCGCGTATGGCCTCTCGCCTCGCCTCTGCATGCATGTACGCACATACAGGATGCTTGGCGAGCTCACCAACCGGTCGCTTCTAAGGTCAGGCATGCAGCGATAGATCCGTCCATATATATCTTACTCCATTAGCCATCATGCACACAAGCAACTGATGAAGAAGCATTCAACGCAACAAAGAAGATTAAGGGGCACAACGAATCGGAAAAAGCTAAGGTTTGGCAATTGGCTAGATCTGGTTTTGGCGAGTGTAAAGCCATGTTTGCGGCTAGATCGATCGTCTGGCGGTCGTTCGGCCGAACGGGCCACTTCGGCCGAACTGCCCCTAGACGATGCACCAACCCCGAGCAGCCTTAGCACCAAGGCGGTGCCACATGGCACTTCGGCCGAATTGCTCGGTTCGGCCGAACCGGCATATTCGGCCGAACGAGCCGGGCACTGCCATAAGCTTCCTTGGCGCCAGCTCCAGCTCCACCACCTTGGTTCCACTATAAATAGAACCCTCCTTCACCTGCAAAGACACACAACTCAAGAGGAGAAGAAGAGTAGGCGTCGCTAGGTTCCGCCACTCATATCAGTAGAAATAGGGAGAGAGGAGAGGTGAGCATCCCGGAGAGGAGCCGGAGTGTCGGCCCCTCTTCCCGCTGTACCCCTACGGATGCGGCTCCACTTCGAGTGACATCCGGGTCTGTTGACGTAAAATCAGCACCTTACACCAAACACACAGCAAGCCGAATTAGCTAGCTTCACACGTGGCCTGAGCGTTTGAATCCGAAAGCGTGCCGGCCAATTTTCCCTGAAACTGACAAAAGAAGAAAATGTTTAGATAAAACCTGGAACGTGCCGGATGATACCAGACAGTTCCATATCTACGGCTATCAAGCCAATTTTGAATGACATATAGCTATGAACAAGCTATCTGTCAACAATTAAAGCATCATTCGGTAATCGGTAAAGCATGTAAGAAATACGCTGC
>OAMR01000698.1:255750-270100 GCA_900205405.1 Echinochloa crus-galli
ACGACACGTTCGGCCGGTTACCCCCCTTAGCCGTACACAACGAGAAGCACAGCCGGAGGCCGTCCACGTCATCGACAACCAAGCACTAACCAGGCATGACACATGGACCACTGGCACGTCACCTCTAGGCCCAAAACTACACGAAGCCCATCAAGATAAAGCAATCTAGAAGGTCCAGGAGGGAAAGGCGGTGCAGGGGAGCGCTGCTGGGCCAAAACCCCAGTTCGGCCGAACGGCCCCCAGACGATGCACCAACCCCGAGCAGCCTTAGCACCAAGGCGGTGCCACATGGCACTTCGGCCGAATTGCTCGGTTCGGCCGAACCGGCATATTCGGCCGAACGAGCCGGGCACCGCCATGAGCTTCTGTGCTTCCCTCTTTAAGGACGGACAAACTCCAGTGACCATCAGTGACAAACCCCCTGGAACCCAACCGACTTTCACTGTCCTGGAGGAGGATCGATCAGTCTTAGGACACTCGATCCAAGATTTCAAAGGGATTACTCCTAACCTTCATACACATCATATCCCTATCTTATCTTACCTTGGGGTCGTAAGACAATTGTCACGAAGATTCGTCTTTGATCGGGGAAAGACTAGATTCAAAGCCTAAAGCCATCATCTTCTCCTGTCATACTCCCAAATACGACCCTATGCGTACACCTCCCACGAGTAAAGGGGATTCGTAGTTCCTTGGCCACACCGGGCTTTATAGGTGTCTCATCGAAAATTTCTCTCAAATAGCCCGGTCGTTGACCAATCTCTTGGCCAAGGAAACCCCTCTCGTCTCTAATCAAGAGTGCTATGCTTCCTTTCACACCCTAAGAAAGCACTCAATTCTGCTCCCATCATCCGGTCTCGCGACTAGAGCATCCCATTAGAAATCATGTGTGATGCGAGCAATTATGCTGTTGGAGCTGTTGTGGGCCAAACCAAGGACAAGAAGCATTATGCTCACTGACCCCAGCTCAACTATGCAACCATGGAATAGGAACTCTTAGCAGCTGTGTTTGTTGTAGACAAATTCCGGTCCTACCAAGTTGGGGCTAAGGTCATAGTCTATTCAGACCATGCTTCTCTGAAGTATTTCTTGGCCAAAAAGGATGCGAACCCAAGTCTCATTCGTTGGGTCTGTCTCGGGTATAAGTCCCGTTTGATCTTTCCATCAGTGATTTTCTTACGGGGTGATACGCTCCTCAAGGTCACAACACTAGAGCTGTGGTACGCTACCATAGTTGACTTCATGGTGTTAGGGTACGTCCCATCAGGTGGAAATTGGAAAAGATTGGTTTATGAGAGCAGACTTCACCTATGGGACGATCCGTATCTCTTCTGGATACAAGATGGACTCAGACGATGCATACCTGCACCTGAGGCACATAAAACCTGGGAGAGATATCATTCAACACCTTATGAAGGTCGCTATAGATCCACACCCGGCTATGAGCTACGTCCTGGCTTCATAGCCATGGTTCGTGAGCAATCGTTCTCAGGAATGAAGGATGAGAGTCCATATGCGCATTTGCGCGAGTTTGAGCAACTCTGTTCGTGTCTCGTCATTGCGGGCATGACACAAGAGACACTCAAATGGAAGCTATTCCCGTTCTCATTGACTGGAGGAGCAAAGAAATGGTACTCTCTGGCTGTCGGTACTACGGAAGGCAGCTCACCTCTGCTCACGCCAGCGCCGCCCCGGCCCCACTCCACGAATTCCCTCACCCCCGCCTTCACTGCTGCCCTGTCCGTTTCCCCCTTCCCCCTCGTCCGCGCGCATCTATGGCGAGCAATTGCCATTAATGGCCGGCCACCCATCTTGACGCCCTCCGGCCGCATCCCTCCCTCTCCCGAGCTTGCTCCCCTATAAAGTACACCAAAGAAACCACCTGCTCGCCCTTTAGCCGCGCCACCAAGCCCCACTGTCGTTGCGCCATCGCCGCCTCCCACTAATAGAAATGTTAATATCTATGACGTTTTCCTCGTGACATTTTAAATTTTCATCATTGAACATTTCATATCTATGACAAAATTTTTGTTTTCGTCATGGATCATTAGTGATTGAAACTAGGCACTATGAATTTATGACGAAAATAACGAAATCGTCATAGAACAACAGCCAATTTCGTCACAGACCAACGCTCCATCAACATAGCTCGTTTTGTGACACTTTTCTTTTAAATTACGACGGAAAATTTTCGTTACCCATAAATTACACATGTTCTCATCCTAGGCCCGCACATGCTGCCACGTGTATGAGTGGGTCCCGTATGGATAAATTGGACCATAAAGCTCAAGTAGCCCCGCAGATAAATTTGAGGTAAAAAATATTCCCTCTGTGGGAATCGAACTCAGGCTTAAATGGGGATAAATCAACAGCTTAAAAAAATATGACGTTGTGAGGAATCGAACCATGAGCGTGTGGGCGAAATATATCAGCCTTACCATCAAACTACAATACTCATTGTAATTAATTGTTAACTTGTCTTGTAAATGTACAGAAGGACGGCAGCGGACAATAATTGCTAAACACAGGCCCACGAGCACCCGGCCCAGATCCCTCTCCCCCGGCCCAGCGCCACTCGCCCCGCAGCTTCACGCCAGCCCAAGACGCTCCCGCCCAGCCAGCTCCCTCCGCAGGCTTGCCCCACCCAAAGGTGAATCTAATCTTGCACAAAAAAAAGTGCGTGAGACGGGTATGAACCCACGACCACATGCTTGGGAAGTTGGTGTTTTACCGGTTGGGCTACTTCTTATATAACATTGAGATGGTGACGGTAAATTATATATTTAATTCTACATCTTGCGACCACATGGGAGCATTCAGTTGGTTGAACTGCTTCCCCACGGATTTAAAGGAGGCTGTGCATGGCCGTGGACCACGTGGTGCGCGTAGGTTGCTCCCCATATCATCTTTTTTCGTTTTAATCTATAGTTAAAATTTGTAATTAGTATTTTTTGATCATACAAACTCCAAATTTGATGATTCTTTTTCCTGAAATTTTCTAAAATCACGATCTTGCATGTCATATTGTTTGTTTGCACATTTATTTTCAGTTTCATCTCATTTTTATATCACTTCTTTTCTTGCACCTAAAGAGATTTGATATATCATATTTTTCTTTACCAATTGGTCATCTAACTTCATATTATGTAATGATATGGTGACCATAAGGTTCTATCCGAGTATGAGTTCCATATGAGTTCGAAATTGTAATGCGCTACTTAAATCTCAATGTTAGACTAGTGTTATAAGGAACTATATGAGAGATGTATCCAATTGTGAACAATGTATTATCTTACTTTCACTAAAACTATCTAATTTTTTATGGCAAACTTATAGACCAAAAGTATGTTGTCATATGAAATTGTAGAATTTTTTGAGCAAAATTGAATATTATTGTAATTATTATATGGTAATTTGGAGAAAGAAGATTGCATTGTCCCTAAGAGACAGTTAAAATTTTCATCTATCTCTTTGACATGGACTAGAATGGAACATATGAGCCTCATTTTACTTTTTATGCAGTTTTTAGTATCTTATTAGGTGCACATGTAGTTCAATTTGAAATTAATTTTGATAATCATGTAGAAATTTATTAAACATATAGAAAATAGTAAATCAATTCTAAAATGCTTTAAACTTCTAGAAGTCAACTTATATGTAGTCTATTATATATAAAAAATAAGTTGGTGTATATAAGTTAATTATTTTTATGTGCTACTTCACAATAGTGTAATAAAACACATTGCCACCGCCTCGCACCCGGCCGCCGCATCCAGCTCCGGGCGCGACGTCGTCGCTGCGGCGTCCTCCGCCTCGCCGTCCTCGCCTCCGCCGCGCCACCGCCCTCCTCCTCGGGGCCCAAGCCCCCATCTCTCTCCGGGGACGGCTGCTGCTGCTAGCGAACGGGGACGGCTGCGGAGATGGAGAAGGAGGCGGCGGCGGCGGTGGTGGCGAGGAACAGGAAGGTGGTGCTGCGCGGGTACATCAACCACGCGCCGAGGGAGGACGGCATGGAGCTCGTCGACGGGGGCGCCATGGAGCTGCTCGTCCCCGAGGGCACCGGCGGACCCGCGGTGCTGGTGAAGAACCTCTACCTCTCCTGCGACCCCTACATGCGCGGCCGGATGCGGGCCTTCCAGGGCTCCTACATCCCTCCCTTCAATCCTGGATCGGTGAGATTCTGTCCTCAAATCGTTTCCTCAGCTTAGGCTCCGTTATTAGTTAGTCGCTGAAGCAATCGGTTGCGCTTTGGTCTTTGTACAAACTGCAAAGTGGACCCGGTTTGTTCGCTGATTGAGCAATTGATTTTTTGATCTGTGAAGCCTATTGAAGGGTTTGGCGTGGGGTCATCCAGGATTCAGCGCTGGTGATTTTGTTTCGGGGATGACTGGTTGGGAGGACTACCGTCTCCGACCAGGGATGACTGGTTTTCAGGTAATCTTCCACTATCTCTACTTCAGGTGTTCCTTTCTTTGTTGTGAATGATAAATGGCACATGTTCCTTTTTCATGCACCAATGAATGGATCAGTTCCCTGAGCTGCTGGATGAATAGGTTCCTTGTTGTAGATTGGGCATTCGTTGTTAGCACGAACTCAGATTGGATGTATGCATATCAACATGGTTTATTCTTTGGATTGCTTCTGAAATAACGTAGACCAAAGATAATATAATGTAATTAAAGACAATCATAAGCTAGTAGAGACAATTTTGGTTGAAGCTTATGCATTCTTTAATCTGCTCGGGTGCAGGAGGAGAACCTGTGCTTGTGCATCTTTCAGTAGCATGCGTGAAAGTCTGTATGTTTGTTACTACTATTGAACTGTCATTGAATATGCAGTTTCCAGTTTTTTTATTGTGGTAGCTTGCCATTAATACTGAGAAGTAATATGTAATGGTGCCTTTTTTTTAATCTGTACAATGCTCAATAATTTATCTGTAACTATAGTTTTTGTTTGGTTTCCCTTTTCTTTTCCATGTTCCCTATATTATCCAATAATCAGACTTGTAGCACTGTCCTAGAAATGTAGACATGTCCTGAAGTTTGATTGAAAGCTTCATTTGAAATCAAGGAATTATGTACTAATTGATCCGAGTTTTGTTATGCTAATTGAGAAACTCTGAAGTTAATAATCTGCGGCAGCTAACACCTGGCACATGTCCAAATAGTGACTTAGCACAGGCATAATGCGTAACCTGCAAATTCTTTTGTGCTAGTATCATTGAGGGAGCCTAGTGGTAGAGAGATTTTGTCTAACAGATTTGCCATCCTACTTGTAGCTTCTACACATGCTATTTGCTCATCTGCCTTTTGGTGTGAATCTGAATGTATGGTGTCATAGCCGTGCACTGCTAATAGTTTTGCAATGAGTGAATTGTTTTGTCCTCCAGCTTTGGTTTATGCTGTTGTGGTAATCTGTTGCTAATTTTGACTGACTGTAGGTGCATGTGAAGAGGAACAGGTCTGGTACCTTGTTTGTGATCGTTAGCGCTCGATGTACGCATTCTTGCATTGGTCTGTTCTTGATCTATTAAGACTTCATCTGTTAGTTCTTGATTTCTCGTAAGAGGTTAATTACTATAGCTGAACAGAGTCTTGCTAAGTTATGTTTAATCATGTGATAAGTACTACCATGTGCTGTTTTTCCTTTAGTTTTTGGTTCTGGTCTGGGTATGCATTTTAAAGCTTTTATAGAGTGTTCTGTTCAAAAAAACAAAGCCACGAAAAATGCTGGCTAGGACAGGGATCGAACCTACGACCTCGCGTTTAGGGAGTTTGACCAATACAAGCTGATCTACCCCTCGAATTGCAATGATATGCGGATGGTTCTCTATATGTACAATTTTAATTCTCACAACCACGTGGCGGCACCCAATTTGTTGAAGTGCGTCACCACGGATCGTAAGGAGGCTGCAGTGCGTCACCACGGATCGTAAGGAGGCTGCCCGGGGTCGTTGGGCCACGTGGCGTGCATAGCTCACTCCCAGCACATCTTTTATCTTTTTAATCAATAATTAAAATTTGTAGTTAGTTTTTTTTATCATACAAACTCCAAATTCGGTGATTTTTCTTTCTGAATTTTTCTAAAATCATGATCTTTCATGTTATATCATTTCTTTGCATACTTGTTTTCAGTTTCATCTCGTTTTTATATAACTTCTTTTCTTACACCGAAAGAGAATTGATACACCATATTTTTCTATAACAATTAGTCATCTAACTTCAGATTTTGGAATGGTATGGTGAACTTAAGGTTCTATCCAAGTTTGAGTTGCATATGAGTTCGAAAATACAATGCGCTGCTTAAATCTCAAAGTTAGACTAGAGTTATTAGAAATTATGTGAAACATGTATCGTTTTGCGAACAATGTATAGTGCCACTTTATTGAAATCATCTAAATTTTTTGTTATAAGCTTATGGTCCTACAATACAATGCCACGCCAATCTGTAGAATTTTTTGATCAAGTTAAGATATTATTGCAATTGTTATGTGACAATTTTGGAGATATAAGTTTCAATTGTCCGTAGAAGGCGTTGAATTTTTCATCTATCTCTAGGATACGGGCTAGAATGGAACTTGTGAACATTAATATGTTTTTTTGCAATTTTTTTAAATTTTATTGGTGGTACACATAGTTCAACATGGAATTAATTTCGGTAAGCATCCAAAAAATCTATTAATGATAGAAAATACAAAATCCTTTCGAAAATTCTTAAACCTTCAACATGATAACTGAAATGTTGTATATTAAATTAAAAAAATCATTGGTTAGTATAAGGTAATTTTTTTGCTAATTACTTCACAAGGTAATTACGGCGCGGCCCTCCCCAACCACCGCCCCCTCCCCATCCCCACCGCCGCCCCCTCTCCTCCCCTGCCAGTGGCACGGCGGTCTCCGGCGGCACGCGCTCCTCGCGGGCGTGGATCCCTCGCGGCGGCGTCTCCTCGTCGTGGCCTGCGGCATGGGCAAGTGGGGTCCCGGCGCGGATCCCTTGCGGTGGCGGCTCCTCCTCACGCCGCACCGCGCCGTGAGCACCCACGCCTCCACCCCCGCGCTCCGGCTGCTCTGTGGGCCCCCGAGTTGGTCCTCTATCTAGCCCGCGGTGGTAGATCGGACGGTCGCCGGCGCCGCAGACTCCTCCTACCCCCTACGCTTCCGTCGCTCCCGCCGCCGCCGCACCACCGCAGCAGCCGAGATGGTGCATCCTCTCTATCTCTCTCTGCCGCCGCGCCGTGTCAATCTTCTTGTGTATGTATCCACTAATCTGCTGCCGTATCTCGTTGAGGCCCCGAAGAAGGACAAGGCCCTGGCGTCGTCGTCGAAGCCGGTCAAGTCCCGCGGGGCAAGCAGAAGAAGAAGGTCCGGCTGCCTCTACTACTCATGCATCACCGGCGTGGCCCCTGCTCCCCACTAGATCACGCCTTTCCTCCAGGCCACTGCCGAACCCAATCATCCAGGGCACCGGCGGATCTACCCAGGTGATGCCATTTTCGTTCTACCCCTCTCCCCCTCGATCTGAAGTATTTTCGTCACCTCGTTCTGGGGCCATGAACACTCCATGCTTTGTTGGTTCGTGGATTGGAGCGAGTGCAGCAGCCTACGCTGATGCGTGGGTACAAATTTACAATGATATTCATCTCGATATGTAAGAAAACTTTTAGGTGTTTTTAGCATGCTGTGTTAGATGATTTTGTTCACCATGTTTGTCTCTGGAGATACGCTGATAAGTTCGTAATTGAAATCAAATACATTATAGGATTACACTGTGCGCATAATACTCTAATAGCTTCAGTTAACCTTCCATCCATTCTGAACATGACACCTGACGCTGCATTGTTTCGATTTTCTCTGGTGAAACTCATCAGTGAGCAATGTTACAAATTATTCTACAGTGATGCTACATTTTTGCCATGCCTTAGCTGTACCGAACCTATAGTCTCAATGCCACTCTTTTCTTTGAAGTTTAAAGATCTTTAATTAAAGCAGTTGAGAATCCCTATCTTGTCATGAGTCATGGCCCTCCATGTGACACCCAGTTTTATGTATTGTGTATTGTTCTTTTGAGACTTGGCATCTGTCCTGTAAAATAATGATGCTGACTGTACATTGCAATCAAAAGATCATGTTGGGTTATAATCTACTTTATCTAAATCGATGCTTTGCTTCTACACTGTTTTTGTTGTGTGCTCAGATTTGGTGTAATTATTTTCCTCTGTGTAACACTGTAACATGCATTCGAGTGTAGAAAATAGAGGACTACTGCAATCCTCTGTGCTGAAGGTGTAGTGCCAGAGCTGCAAGCACCGATCGGCTGATTGCAACACCTGATAAGGTACCGTCCGATTTCTCTTGGGCGTACTATTGGTCATAAAGCTGTCCAATGCCGCTGTTCTGTTTATGTTGGCACACATGCATGCCAGCTTTTACAAAGTTCAGATATGAACCTGTAGTCTCAATGCCTCTATTTCTCTGAAGTCTAAAACTGCATTACTCTAAGCGTCTGAATCTGTAATGCACTATAGCTCTGAACCTGTAATGCTTACTTATCTGGTTTAGCTTATGATTGGACCAAAAGTCCATGACTGAAGAACTATATAGCAGGCTGAGAATCCCTATCTTGTCATGAGTCATGGCCCTCCATGTGACACCCAGTTTTATGTATTGTGTATTGTTCTTTTTAGACTTGGCATCTGTCCTGTAAAATAATGATGCTGACTGTACATTGCAATTAAAAGATCATATGTTGTATCTTAGTTCTCATTTATTTCTGAGAAATTATGATCTTGAGATGACCCTGTTTTAAGCATATCAACTACACATTTAATTTATATTAGCTATCATTTCTATTTTTTAGATGTTCAGTACAAATCTTGGCATCTAATAAAGCATGTCATTTCAGGAGGAAGCTTGAGTTTGAGGAGGAGCCATGCTCGATCATGGTGGACGTTGGTGAACATGAAGGCAACCTTTGCTGCTGCAGTAGATATAGGTCATATAATTCGCACGAGTTCTTAGTGGGGGCTGGATACATTATGTGTTATACCAATGGTGGTGTCCAAGTTTGGATTGACATTGGGTGTATTTCATTAAAGATTTGTACTAACAAATTATATTTCATTGTAATGGATGTCAATGCTTCATTCATTATGTATTTATTATTTTGCGATATTGATTTAAGCTACCAAACAAAGCGTCGCAACATGAATTATTAATATATTAATTTGACGTTCCAATATATGATGGAAATTAAATCAAATTGGGTTGCAACAATTACACAAATAACAACCATATTTAGTCGTGGCAATAGGTGCGGTAATCGTGGCAATAGAAAAACTATCTTTTGCAACTACACAAAAAGATGATAGTGGCAATAGTGGAATATACTTATAGCAACCATTCGCAAACATGGTAATAGAGGACCTCTTTGTAGCAACGAACCTTCAAAAACGTTGCAATAACCTAATCCACCTATAGCAACCATTTAGATGATGTGGTAATAGACAAGCTCTATAGCAATGATTTCTTCGTGTAGCAATAACAGCTATTGCAACACTTATGTTCCGATGCGACTGCATTGTATTGCTACACGACCAACGTGTGGCAATACGTGTCACTAGCAACGTCTCGTTCGTTGCGATTGGTACCATTGCAACACCCATAATGGTTGCAATGTCTTATGTTACAACGCTCACTAATCGTTGCCAAAGAGTCGAAAGTGTTGCAATATAGGGGTTGTGTGTCGCTACTAAAACATAAACTGTTGCATTATGCTATTGCTACGGTTACAAGTGCAACGACTTTTAACCAAAAAAAATGGTAGCAAAAGTATTATTACTACCATTTTTGGGTCTATTGCAACACATTTTCGGCGTTGATTTTGATACAAAACCTTGTAGTGACCTTGCGGATGCGCCTGGAGAATGCTGGGAAACCATCATACTTATCTGGAGATAGCTGTCGTTCTCTGCCATCATAGCGTCATGGATAACGATCACGGCCGCCGTAGTTAGAACCATGGCTTGGATCGCTACTGCCCTCTGAGTCATAGTGGCGTCGGCCTCTCCTATGATCTCTGCCTCGTGGTGGACGATCATCGTCGTCCATCACCAGAAGGATCATTGTCAGGTTGATTGTCTCGGTTACGCCTTTGATTGTCATGATTGCTAGGCTGGTGATCACCACGCCCGCGATCGCGGTTTTCGTCGCGTGAGGGGTCGTTTCGCCTTGATGGCTGACCCTGAGTATGGTCAAATGCTCCATATTGCTGCTCAAATTCTTCTCTGCGGCGTATTTCAGCCGCAATTCTGTTTGCTCTGCTAGCATCAATGGTCGAACGGGCGTCACGATTCGCGTTGATAGCTTCGCGTAGATCAGGGAGCAGAGGTCCTGCTGGTGCGCGTGCCCCAACAGGTGGTGCCTGTTCCCGACTCGGATGAGGTGACTGGATCGTTGGCCGGCTATGTTGCGGTCTTGGGTGTTGCGTCCCGTCCTCAATGCCTTTGCGAGCATGTTCCAGAAGAGTAAGGGCATGCCTTAGCTGCGTATGGCTTGGATTTTGAGAGTTCACCGTATTCCTGATCAGCTCTACTGCAACATCGAGGTTTACCGGGGTGTTTTGTAGACCAGCTTGATCATCGACCATCTGGAAGTCTTGTTCGAGGTTGCGAGTAGCCGTAGCCCTTAGTGCTGCATTCACACGTCGCTGAGCTCGCTTCGCGTTCCTTATCCTCCTTGCGGTCTGTTGTTCGTCAGTTTCACCTGATGTAAATTCTTCTTCCGCTGAGATTTCATCGATTAATTCTCGATCATACGCGCCACCAGCGCCGTCGTTGTCTGCCATACAGACTTGTCTGCTTGGATCGGACAGTTGCAAGGTGGGAGCACTAGATACCGCAGGGTTGTTGCCTGAACTACCAGTAGAACTTGTTAACGACGCAGTCCTGCCATCCTGATATGGCAGATCTTCCAAGATTGCTGCTGATACCCTTGATTCGTCATTGCCAGAGGTATAGTTTGGAATTGCGCCTGGCTAGTGAACAAAAAGTCCTCCTAGTGTATTGGTCACAACCAGTCCTGATGGCAAACGAACAAGTGGTTCTTCCATGGCGAAATTGGTCTCGTAATATGCACTGCAGTTGAAACGCGCAATGTTGTCAGGAGAATCACTCAACAAGATCACGAAATCATCATCGTCGTCCTCTGATGGCTGAGGAGCCAGCTTAGAGTCCTTACAGGAAGGCACGATCTTGTTGAGTCCTTTTGGTTCAAGGTTATCACTAGCCATATTAACAAATGACTCACTAGCAACAGTTTGAGAAGCATTTAATTTTTCATCCATCATGCGAGTTATTTGTTGCATTAAATCAGAGGGTTCACCGGTTACCTTAGGAAGTTCCTCAACTTGATCGTTAGCCAACTTAAAAGCTGGCATGACAAACTCTTCAACTCTCTTGACAAAGCCTCCACGATCCTTCTTGAAACCCTTCAAGAATTGTGCCTTGAAGTGTTCCTCAGCAATCAGGTACCACTTCCGCTCCTCGTCTGTGAGCTCTTCCATCGTCGCGGTGATGATGTTGTTCGTGTCGACTTCACAGTTGGATCCAGACATCTTCAAGGTAGATTAGATCGGTTTTGAAACCAGATTAATCTTTCCCCAGCGGAGTCGCCAAAAAGTATGTTGACACGAAAATGCGCCGACACACTTGAGATCGCACGAACACGAAGCACGGCCGTCACCACGGCCAGCACCCGAACTCCTCGGGCAGACCGGTCTGACCGGTTCCTGAAACCGGTCTGACCGCTTTCAGGCAGGAGCTCGTGAAGGCCTAGAAACCCAAGCTCGGGAGGGACCCCGTCGGAGCTCAAGCAATCTAGGGTTGCTCTAGGGTCGGCAGGCCACCTAGAACGCCTTAGTACGTCGCGGAGACGAGCAAAGGACAATAATTAGGGTTGGAAAAGATTTAGGGTTTGGAGGCAAAAAGTAAGGACAAATAATGGTTGATTCGATTGGAATATCTCTCAATCGGCCTTAGCCTTTATATATATAGTCCGGGGAAGTCATACCCCTTCAAATTCGGTTACAATACAGGATAAAACTTAGAATCATAAACCTACTCGAATTACAACTCTAAACCGGTCTGACCGGTTCGGCAAACCGGTCAGACCGGTTTCCCTCGGCTGCTGCCAATTTTGACTATCAACACCCGGTTTGCCTCCCGACGCTCTCCATCTGTTCAAGAGGCCGCTCGTCGGCGCGGAGCTGCTCATGGTGTTCCAAGCTCACCCCTTCTGCCCGTCAGATCTCGCCCACACAAGACGACCTCGCCCTCACCATCGTCACAGATGTCGGAAAACCTTGCCTGCGTCGTCGCCATCCAGGACCTTGGTTGTAACAACCCTAAAAATTACCATAGGATTTGTTGAATGCAAAAAAGTGGAATTTCAAAATTTTTCGTGAGTTGATGCGCATGCAAACAAACATATAAGATTGTTCTCTAATTGCTCCCTTCGCTCTTAGGCAAATTTAATTTAAATTTAAAATCAATTTGAAGTGCTAAGGATTAAATAGATGTGATTTGGAGTTCATTTGGTTTTATTGGATTTTTGGTTGGTTTGAATTCAAATTCTAGATTTGAATTCAAACATTAACTAAACCAAACTAATTGTCAAACCAATCTAACTGTCGTGGGCCGAATCCTTCTCAAAGTCCAAAACCAACCCCTGATCTTTTTCTCCGAAGCCACCAACCAACCTGGCCCAGCCGGCCTTGCGGCCCAGCAACGGCCCGGCTAAACTCCACCGCGTCGCCTCCGCGTCCCCCTCTTCTCTCGCTGACGTGCGGGCCCGCCGCACTGTGCAGCTTTCTTCTTCCCCTCTCCCCTCCTCTCTGCTGCCGGCAAAAAGCAGAGGGAGCAGCGCCGGCCAATCCCAGCTCGCGCCTCGCGGCCCGTGGCGATTGCGACGCGTGGCCCTGGCGCGGACGCCCACATCTCTCGCCGTCCGTGCCCGCTAACCCTAGCGCGGCCGCCCTTTAAAACCCCCGCCGGGTAGCCTTCTTCCCCTTTGAGCCGCCGCAACCCCATTGGGGTTTTCCAGCTTCTGTTCCGAGAGGGTGAGGAGAGTGGGAGGCGTCTCGGGTGTTGAGGAAGGAGGTGGAAGAGGAGGAGTGGACCGAGGGGGTGCCGATCGTCGTCCTCGCGTCGCCGCTGCCAACGCGTCGCCGCCGCCCGTGGAGAAGCAGAAGCCGGAGCGGAGCTGTTCGTGGGAGCACGAGCGTCGCCGTGGTACCGCGAGTCTTCCCCGAGCTGCTGCGTACCCCGACGTGACCCAGGGTGAGCCGCCGCCGTTCTACCCCCCACTTCTTCCCTGTCTCCGGCGTGTCGCCGCCGCGCCGAGCCGTTCTAGCCATCTCTGGAGCTAGCCTTTGCCGTTCTACCCCCCACTTCTTCCCTGTCTCCGGCGTGTCGCCGCCGCGCCGAGCCGTTCTAGCCATCTCTGGAGCCAGCCTTCGTGCTGCGTCTCGTGGTTTGCAGGGACCCGTCGCGCCGCTCCTCTCACCCGTAAAACCGCCGTCGACCAACCACCTGGCCGCCGTGGTTGCCGCGCACCGGGAGCGCCCGGAGCGCGCGAGCGCCATGGCCGCGCCGCGGACGAGCCTGGAGCTCCACCCGCACGTGCGTGAGCCAAGGCCGCGGCCAAGGCTTGACCTTGTGTACGCGAGCGCGAGCTAGCTCTTTTATCACCCGGTTCATGTGAACCCACGACACGGCGCATGGTGGACCGAGTCCACAGCGCCGGATCCAGCCGACCCCTTTCGTGGGCCTAAAGTTTAACTTTAAGTCCATTTGTGCACCCTGAACCTTTCCGGCCTAGCCACTTTCGGCCCAGTTCCAGCCCAGCCGCGTTTAATTCTTTTCCATTAACTGCGCTAACGCATGGGGCCCACCTGTCAGCCACTGCGTGTCGCTGACCGCTGGGGCCCACTGACCATTTTGACCGTTGACCCGTTGACCATTAACCAAGTCAACGCTGACGTCAGCAGGGCCCACTGCTGACGTCACCCTGGGCGGACCCCACCGCTGACGTCAGCATGACGTCATGATCACGTCAGCAGACTAATTTTGTCTGATTTTCTTTTTCCGGAAATTGTTTATTAATTTTAGAAAATGATTTAATCTTGGAAAATTCATAATAAATCAACCGTAGCTCAGAAAAATATGAAACCAGTTTCTATATTTTTCTAAAATCATGACCTACACGTTAGTGTAGAGTTTGGTGTTGTTTGAGTCTTCTTGCTTCGCTGTTTTGGTGTTTCTTTGCTAGTAGCCGCGTCTTATTTTATTTTCCGC
>OAMR01000698.1:270796-305678 GCA_900205405.1 Echinochloa crus-galli
AGCCCGGATGGTTCCAGGAGCGCAACCTCTGCAGAGTGAAAACTATACGTATAGCCGTGTCCACGGTTATGGACGACCGCATCTGGACTTGAGATTAGCATGTGATTCTGCTTTCTTTCCTCATCCTTGGTTTGGGATATGAGAGGTTGGTCCAGCTCTGCTGATGAGACAAGGTGGGGAGGGAGTTCACCGAGTCGATTAGTGAGTGAAAGGAGTTGGATGATTATTGCGGGAACCTGTTGAGGCAGGATGAGCCCGATGTGGTTGTGAGATTGGTGGTTGGTTTTGGGGAGTGTGATCCCTCTGGTGAGGACAGGAGTTGGTGATGAGATGAATTTGGGTTATTGCTGCTGCTCGCTTAGGAAACCCTCAGCCTTTATCCCTTGAATATTTTATTACTAGACTAGGCCACTATAAAGCTTGCTGCATATTATGGTTATTGACGTGGACCTGTCCCATTTCCTTGGGGACAGTCTTTGGGTATACAGGAGAAGACTCCGAGTACAAGATCAATCAAGATGGTCGATGACAAGAGGGCTGTGCGCTGCGCTCAAGGATGCCTGTGGGGGTGAAGGCCTGAAGCACCATAAGCTTATAGCTATCCGCTGCGTAGTGTTTTCCTTTTGTCTTTTAGCCCAGAGGGCTTGTACCATACCTCTATGTAATTAAATCATGTTTGATGGCCCAAATCAATGTATGGATGCGATATTCTGCTGAAATGAGTTCTGTACGTGATAGCTGTTGATTCTGGGACTATCAAAGGGTACAGGGAGTCGGATTCTCGTAATTGGGAATCCGGTTCGTTTCATTGGTCGTGCTACAGCCAACATTCGACGCTCCGTCCAAAACCCCGTAGTGGATCCTGACAGCGTGCACACGGACGCTGCGAGGTATTTGTCGACGATGAATCACAATGTGGTCGCGTCGTCCTCGACAAAGACGTGCCGGCGTAGAAGCGAGAGGCCTTTTGTTACGATGGGGGAGGTGCGGGTGGCTGCTGTAAATTGAGTAGATAACGGATTGCGGGTGGGGTATTTTGCAAAATTATTATATACATTTTAGAAGGGACTATGGATTGATTAATAAAAATGTTCGGGTGTTTTTGTAAAATTATGACGTACCGCGGAAACAATCCTTGCTTTATAATTAGGTAGAGATTGGACTGATCCCTCCTCCCTAGACAAAGGGTGAAGCCGGATTGTTTTCATTATCTAAAAAATAATATATATATATATATATATAGATATATAGGGAAAATGTATAAGTTATATCCAAGCAGCATATATTCTCACGTTCGTTAAATTAACTAACCACCTGGATCACAAGATTAAATGCCGGTAATTTATTTCACAATTAACATGACCAGATTGTAGTTAATGGAACTTGACATGTATCCAAAAGACATCATCCAAAATCTCAATGCCTAGCAACTTTTCAAAATAATGGATGCTAGCTAGTTAATGGAACTTGACATGTATCCAAAAGAAGAGGTTCATATAATAAGTAGGAGTATATATATGTTAAACGTTTGCAAAACTACCATACCGAGCATGAAGCACGGATACCTGCATATATTGCATAAGTGCTAGGCTGTCAGCGCGTCACTTCGAGAATGATGGAACTACCATATATACTGAGACTAGTTCTACTGAAGCTCTTAATCATGCATATTGTCATAGTGCTGAATTAGAGACCAGCAAGCGTAAAATGGCTGTATTTATCAAGATTGAATATACAAACTAGCTAGTTTTGAAGGTGAGCGTCGTCTAACACCAGGAGCACAACTACGGAACAATTCCATGCTTCCATTTCACAGCAATCATCTCCAGAAACTGGTTACCAAAGTTGAAAATGGTGACCACGCTACCGTTTTGGCTTTGGTATGGCATGTAGCCTCTCTAATCACGGCGAGCAGGGTATCTACAGACTACATAACTACAGCAGTCACCGGGCGGTTGGTCTACAAAGTGCCATCCCGATTTGTTGCAGTGGCATGTGGAGAGTGCAGTGTAACACCCAAAAATAGCATATTTAAAATTTATAATAATTAATTGTTTATTTATTATCATGTTCATGTTTAATATGGGTTAAATAAATAATTTCCGGAAATTGAAATCAAATATAAGGTATAGAAACATTTTTGTTGCATTCATGCTGCTGCATTTATTTTTGTATTGATTTTGGTTCAAACGAGAATTTAAATTCGTATTTGAACCGCTTTGTTTTGAGCTCTAGAAAAGTTGTTAGGCCCTGAGTTTGTTTTTGCCCCCTGAACTCTTTCCCCAGTCCGCTTCTCCCCTTACTCTCTCTGGCCCAGCCACTCTACTCGCAGCTGCAGCCCAGCCCCACGCAGGCCCACTCCAGCGCTTGCGGCCCAGCCCACCTCTACTTTCCCCTCGCCTACGAAGTCCACTTCCACTCCTCTCTCTCTCTCTCTCACTTTTGGCCCAGCACTGGCCTGCCTCCCTCCACGGCCCCCCTCCTCTTTCTCCCCCGCCTGAGCCCAGCTCGGCCTCACCGCCAGCCCGCACCGCCTCCTCCCCTCTCTGGGCCAAACAGCCCACTACGGCCCAGCCATTCGCACCCACCCGATCGCCGAAATCGGCCCAGCAACCAGCTCAACTTGAGGCTCCCTCTCCCCCAGACACTGCCAGGTGGGCCCCGCACGCACAGGGCCGCCTTCTACCTCCCGACGGCGCTGAGCTTGGGCCCATGGCCGCGCCTCGGCCCGCACCCAGCCGACCCCGCGCCCTCCCGAAGCTGCGCGGAAGCTTCCCGCCTCAACCTTTCCTTCCTCGGCTCGATCCCTGCAAGGAAGCAATCGCCCGGCATGGAAGGTAATCGCCGCCGCCGCATCTCCTCGGCGTGCGCACCACAACTACCCCCCGGTGCCCTAGGTCCCCTGGGCACATATAAGCAGCCCCTCGCAACCCCCCGCACTCATCCCATCCTCGCCCAAGCACTCTCCGAGCCGCTGCACCCTCCCCTCTCGCCATTAGCGCCGCCGCCCACGGAGCTCGAGCCGCCGCCATCGATCTCGGCGCTCATCGCTGTTCCGCCCCACCCAGCTGCTCCAGAAGCATCATGTGGTGGTAAGGACCATCTTGGATCCTTTTTGCTCTGTCTTGTGCCCTCTAGTTCGCGTCTCCGACGCTCACCGCCGAACCTCTCCGCCACTCATCGCCGGCAGCCTTCCCTGCCACCCCACCGTCGACGAGATCCCCCTGTGTGGACTCGCCATCTTCCCCTGGTTCTGTAGGACCAAGTCCCTTGGCCCCTCGTGCCTCCTAACAATAGATCGGCTCTACTCCGGCGAGCTCCGCCGCCGCCCGACCCAGCGCCGCCGCGTTTCTAGTCACCGCCGGCGACCACACCCTCCCCAACCTCCATCCGCCGTTCGATTCCAATCCAAGGGCCCAGATTCGCCCGAGCCCCGGGTCAAACACCCTTATACCGGTCAGCGCCGGTAACTTTTGTTAAAGAGCCCCTGATCTTTTCAGAAATCAACCCGCGGTCCACTCTAGTTCAAAAATAATTACCAATAGGTCCTTCCTTTTTTAAAACCCCCCCTGAATTTTCAAATAATAGGTCCCCCGGTCCTGTCAGTGGACTTTTACGTGTTCGCCCTCGGGTTTTAACGCGTAATTACGTATAGGTCCTCAGTTTTTAACGGATTAGCCCCTGGATCTTAAAAACCCCATAACTTCAACCCCGTAACTTTCACGTTTTAGCTCCGATTAGTGTGATTCTTGCGCTCATGTGTTCGTAGCAAAGCGTAGATTATTTCTAAAACCTTATTTTGTACTGTTTCTACTGTTTGGTGTAGTGTTTCTAATAGAATACCTTTGTTTGCATGTATTGGCTTGTGGATGCTTGTGTGTGGTGATTCGTGTCCAGTCGGTGAGCCGTTCGCGTTGGACTTCGAGTACGTTGAGGATTTTCAGGAGCCGGACTCACAACAGCAGCAGCAACACTTTGAGGAAGGCAAGTTATAGCACAGACAATCCTTGCTACCTATCCACTATGTATTACATTATTTACATTCATGCATTTAAATTGATGTACCTTTAAGGATATTCCTAGCTTTGATACTCCAGTTCCCTTGATTACCTTGGGTTATTGCATTATGGGTATACTTTTGCTAGGCGCAGCTACTATCACCTTTACTATTACTGTTAAACTTGATATAATGGTTCACTTCAACTTTAATGTTAAAATATGCTTTTTAGCAACATGGTTACGGGAACTAGGGCGTCAGCTACGTGCCAGGCCCTAGTGTCTCTCCGTAAGGACCGTTTCTTAAAGCGGAAACCCAGGAGCCTGTTGCCACCGCCAGAACTATAATGGCTCTGGTCTTGGACAAGTAGCTTGTACGGCTCTAGCTTGACAGTAGTTACCGACGGGGCCAGCGGCGTTGTGGGAAGCATAGGTGAGAGTATGGTTCGATCCACCGAGGGCGGGACATCCGTCGGCTATGTCCCCGTGAGACACAGTCCCGTGTGGGAGTCTCAGAGATTGAGAACTCCGCACGTTGCACATTTATTTATCTTGTTGGCATGATGCCGCGTGATGGACGCTATTGACCCCCCTATGGTGAGACTCCATAGGCGTACGTCAATCTCGTGCCTTGGGTCATGCTGCCTGTGTTGTACCATAACGGCTACTAACTTGTTAGGGTGTCTTGTGAAAAGCCTTGTAGCGTCCCTATGCCGTCACACCTCGGTAGTGTTGATGTGCGTGGTTGGACTAGGCCTTTTCCCAAAATCTTTTAGGACGCGAAGAGGACAGAAAAAAGTTCGGGCAAAGTTCATTTGAACTTTTACGCGACTGGTGGGTAAAGGGTGAAACCTCTGCAGAGTGTACAATCTATCATGATAGCCTTGCTCAAGGTCATGAGCGGCCTGGCGTTCCTTTTCGAATAGAACTTGATGGTTATGATTATTGTTGTTTAACGTCACTTTCACTATTTAATCGGGTTACAACTGGGAGTCCATTCACTTGTAGTAACTTGGATAAAGTTAAAACGAACCAACTAAAAGTGCTAATGCAGTTAAGCCGTGTCCAGCCTGTTGAGCCTCATACGACCGTGCTATACTTGCTAAGTAACTCTGTTACTTACACTTGCTATTTATTTCTGTCATTTTGCTGCAAAATCCCGGATGGGTAACAGACTGGGCTGTGCACGAGTCTGCTGCTGAGTTTCCCGAAGACCTGCAGTCCTACTGAGTGGTTCCCCCAGTCAGAGTCCCTGTGGAGTACGGCCTCGTTTAGAGAGAGTTGTTATTAGTCTTCCGCTGTATTGGTTAGTTCATTTATGAAGCAACTCTGATGTAAACTCTCTCATTAATAAAGCATTTATTTTCAGCATTTGTGTCTCTGTTATCATATTTGTTGACTATATGTGTTCTATGGACTTCCTGGGCACACATATAGTAGCATTCGGGTTTCTGTGTAAATCCAGGTGTGACAGATTGGTATCAAAGCCGTGCTGACTGTAGGAACGCAGCTTAGCTAGAACGGTTGAAGAAATCTTAGGAGACCACCATGATTCAATGATCGTGTAGTTTTTCAAAAAAAGAAAGAAAAACTAATCTGCTGTCGAGTCTTGTGTGAATTATGTCTTTAGGTGCTTGATTTTGTTGTTATTATGCTTATGTTTGATTTGGATTTTTGTAATGATTGTGATGGAAGTAGACGCAAGTCTACAACCATCTCCATCTAGATATAGGGACTAAGGTTTAAGGATATTAGTGTTTATATAGAGGGGGTGTTTATTTCTCTTTATCTATCTAAACCACCAAGCCACATGGTTATGATCAATGGAGTTCTGATGAGAAATATTTGCTGATGATAGATGGTGAACACAAGGAGGAACGCTGGTGCCGGTGGGAGGGGCCAGAACCCGAACCCGAACCCACCGTCTCCACCACCGCCACCCACCATGGAGCAGATGATGCAGATGCAGCTCCAGCTGACGCAGCAGATGGCCCAGACCATAGCGTTGATGCAACAGCAACAGCAGAACCCTCCTCACTATCCGCTTACCGCGACAAGTTCATCGAGCTCGCCCGCTATGCTCCGGAAGATGTGGACACGGACCAGAAGAAGCAGGCTCGGTTCCGTGATGGCCTGCAGGATGCTCTACAGTACCAGCTGATGTGCACCAAGTTCCCCAACTTTCAGGAAATGGTGGATGACGCCTTGATGCTGGAACACAAGCGCCGTGAGATGGAGGAGAAGAAGAGGAAGTTCCAGGGCCAGCAGACAGGGAGCACCAGTCGTCCTCGCTTTGCTCCTCCACAGGGGAATCAGCAGATGGGGAGCTAGCAGCGCTTCCAGGGCCAGTCTAGCTTGCTGAGTCGTGGCCAGTACCAGCAGCGCCCCCAGTACCTCCAGGCACCACAGCAGCAGCGTTTCCAGAATCAGCTGCAGAATGGCCCAGTTCAGCGCAACCAGGTGCAGCCAAGGCCTGCTCAGCACACCGGCCCAGTCAACACTGCACCAGTAGGCCCGAGGGTGTTTTTTCACTGTGGAGGGCAGGGACACTTTGCCAACTTTTCTCCCCAGAAGGCTCAGAACACCGGAGGCCAGAACAACAATCAGAAGAATGGCCAGCAGCAAGCACAGAACCCCGCCAGAGGCAAGATCAACCACATGGGCGCAGAGACCGCAGAAGCAGCTACTGATGTGATGTTGAGAGCTTGTGCACTGCAGTATGGTGTTAGACTGTTTTATTCGATACTGGAGCTTCACATGCTTTCATCTCTGCTGCATTTGTACAAAAGAGCATGTTGACTCTACAACCTATGGGAAACCCCATGGTAGTTAGTTCACCTGGTGGAGAACAACGAGCTAGTCTACGTTGCTCCAGAGTCACCATCACAATAAGGGGGGTAGACTTTGAAGTGTACCCAGTAGTCCTGGAGACCCTTGGATTCGATATGATCCTGGGTATGAGCTGGCTAGCCAGATATGAAGGGGTGATCCAATGTTCCAAGAGAGCAGTGCCGCTGACATCCAAGACCGGAGAAAGGGTCGAATATCGGGCAGCTGGATCCATGGAGCACAGTCAGGCCAATCAAGCTGAGGGTACATCTCTCGAGGATATTCGGGTGGTGTGTGACTACCCGGATGTATTCCCAGATGAATTGCCAGGTATGCCCCCAGATCGCGAAGTTGAATTCATTATTGATCTAAAACCTGGCACTGCACCTATAGCCAAGACGCCATATAGGTTGGGAGTAAAGGAGCTGGAGCAGCTTAAGAAGGAGCTCGAAGCTCTACTGGCAAAGGGGTACATTCATCCAAGCTCTTCACCATGGGGAGCACCGGTGCTATTTGCAGACAAGAAGGATGGTACATAGAGGTTGTGTGTGGACTATCGCGCCCTCAACGAGATGACCATCAAGAACAAGTATCCGCTGCCGAGGATTGATGACTTGTTTGATCAGCTGAAGGGAGCCTGTTTGTTCTCCAAGATTGATCTCAGGTCATGCTACTATCAGATGAAAATTCGGGTGGCGGATATACCCAAGACGGCATTCACCACTCGGTACGGGTTGTATGAGTTCACCGTCATGTCTTTTGGACTGACTAATGCTCCTGCATACTTCATGTACCTGATGAACAGCGTGTTCATGGACTATCTTGATAAGTTCGTGGTGGTGTTCATTGATGATATTCTGGTCTTCTTCAAGAATGAGGAAGAACATGAGGAACATTTGAAGCTGGTGATGCAGAGGCTCCGGGAACATCGGTTGTATGCCAAGCTGAGCAAGTGTGAGTTCTGGTTGAAGGAAGTGGCATTCCTGGGTCATGTGCTGTCTAATGGAGGAGTGGCAGTCGATCCGAAGAAGGTCAGTGATGTGCTGAGCTGGAATCCGCCGCGGGATGTGAGCGAAATCAGGAGTTTCCTTGGGATGGCCGGGTATTATAGACGGTTCATTGAAGGATTCTCCAAGATTGCTAAACCCCTAATGGCGTTGTTGGAGAAAAATGCCAAGTTTGTCTGGTCTGATGAGTGCCAAGCCAGCTTTGAGGAGTTGAAGAAGAGATTGACAAGAACCCTAGTGCTAGTCCTGCCTGATATAGCCAAGAGCTTCTCCATCTACTGCGATGCGTCCTGTCAAGGACTGGGATGTGTACTCATGCAGGAAGGGAGAGTTGTGGCTTATGCATCGAGGCAGTTGAGGAAACATGAGCTGAACAATCCGACACATAATCTGGAGTTGGCAGCTGTGGTTCATGCCCTGAAGATTTGGATTTGGAGGTATTACTTGATTGGGCACAAGTGTGACATTTACACTGATCACAAGAGCCTCAAGTATGTCTTCACTCAATCAGATCTGAACATGAGGCAACGCCGATGGTTGGAGTTGATCAAGGACTATGATCTGGAGATCCACTACCACCCAGGAAAGGCTAATTTGGTGGCAGATGCTCTGAGTAGGAGAAGCTATATGAACAAGGTCACCGGTCACTATCTTCCCGCAGAGCTCAGCCTGGAGTTTGAAAGGATGAGCCTGGGATATGTGGCCAGTGTCATAGAGATGGCAGTAGAACCGACCCTGGAACAGGAGATTCGGAAAGGCCAGCTAGTTGATGAAAAGATCAAGGAGATTGTGGGGCAGGTTGCTCTAGGAAAGGCCCCTGGATTTTGTGTGGATGACCAAGGAACTCTGTGGCATGGGAAGAGGATATGTGTACCTGACATAGCACAGATGAAGGATGTGATCTTGAGGGAAGCTCATGATTCGGCCTATTCAATCCACCCAGGAAGTACCAAGATGTACCAAGACATCAAGGAGAGATTCTGGTGGTATGGATTGAAGCGTGATGTGGCAACTCACGTGGCTCTATGTGACACATGTCAGAGAGGCAAGGCTGAACATCAGAGGCCAGCAGGATTGCTCCAGCCTTTGAAGATACCTGAATGGAAGTGGGAGGAAGTTGGTATGGACTTCATCACTGGTTTGCCTCTCACTCAGAGAGGATTTGACTCCATCTGGGTAATCGTGGATCGCTTGACCAAGGTGGCACATTTTCTTCCAGTGAAAACCACCTACACAGGCGCTAGATTAGCAGAGCTGTATATGGAGAGGATTGTGTGCTTGCATGGGGTGCCAAAGAGGATAGTGTCTGATCGAGGTACTCAGTTCACATCGCACTTCTGGAAGAGGTTGCATGAGTCAATGGACACAAAGCTGCATTTCAGTTGAGCTTACCATCCTTAGAAATCAAATATAAGGTATAGAAACATTTTTGTTGCATTCATGCTGCTGCATTTATTTTTGTATTGATTGTGGTTCAAACGAGAATTTAAATCTAATTTAAATTCGCATTTGAACCGCTTTGTTTTGAGCTCTAGAAAAGTTATTAGGCCCTGAGTTTGTTTTTGCCCCCTGAACTCTTTCCCTAGTCCGCTTCTCCCCCTACTCTCTCTGGCCCAGCCACTCTACTCGCAGCTGCATCCCAGCCCCATGCAGGCCCACTCCAGCGCTTGTGACCCAGCCCGCCTCTACTTTCCCCTCGCCTACGAATTCCACTTCCACTCCTCTCTCTCTCTCACTTTTGGCCCAGCACTGGCCCGCCTCCCTCCAGGGCCCCCCTTCTCTTTCTCCCCCGCCTGAGCCCAGCTCGGCCTCACCGCCAGCCCGCACCGCCCCCTCCCCTCTCTGGGCCAAACAGCCCACTACGGCCCAGCCATTCGCACGCACCCGGTCGCCGAAATCGGCCCAGCAACCAGCCCAACTTGATGCTCCCTCTCCCCCAGACGCTAGCTTGGCCCGCTTCGCGGCCCAACCCACCAGCACCCCAGCCCAGCTCCCCCTCTCCACTTCTGGGCCGATCACCCCGCGCAGGCCAAGCGGCATCGCACCGAGCCGGCCCATCAGCGCGCTTCCGCAGCCAGCCGCTAAGCCCACTAAGCGCCCCAGCCACGCCGGCCCACCCCCTCTCCCCCTCTCCTGCTAAACCAGCCCAGCACCCGCTAAACTTTAGGCCTTGAAGCCGGCCCAACTTGGTGCCCTCCCCTCCTCCTCCCTCTGTCCCACTGCCGGACGGGCCCCGCAAGGCAGGGCCATCCCCTACCTCCGGCCGGGCCGCACCGCGAGCAGAGCTTGGGCCCATGGCCGCGCCTCGGCCGCACCCAGCCGACCCCGCACGGAAGCTTCCCGCCTCAACCCTTCCTTCCTCGGCTCGATCCCTGCAAGGAAACAATCGCCTGGCATGGAAGGTAATCGCCGCCGCCGCATCCCCTCGGCGTGCGCGCCACGACTACCCCCCGGTGCCCTAGGTCCCCTGGGCACTATATAAGCAGCCCCTCGCAACCCCCCCAGCACTCATCCCATCCTCGCCCAAGCCCTCTCCGAGCCGCTGCGCCCTCACCTCTCGCCATTAGCGCCGCCGCCATCGATCTCGGCGCTCATCGCTGTTCCGCCCCACCCAGCTACTCCAGAAGCATCACGTGGTGGTAAGGACCATCTTGGACCCTTTTTGCTCTGTCTTGTGCCCTCTAGTTCGCGTCTCCAACGCTCACCGCCGAACCTCTCCGCCGCTCATCGCCAACAGCCTTCCCTGCCACCCCACCGTCGACGAGATCCCCCTGTGTGGACTCGCCATCTTCCCCTGGTTCTATAGGACCAAGTCCCTTGGCCCCTCGTGCCTCCTAACTCTAGATCGGCTCTACTCCGGCGAGCTCCGCCGCCGCCCGACCCAGCGCCGCCGCGTTTCTGGTCACCGCCGGCGACCACACCCTCCCCATACTCCATCCGCCATTCGATTCCAATCCAAGGGCCCAGATTCGCCTGAGCCCCGGGTCAAACGCCCTTATACCGGTCAACGCCAGAGCCCTCCGATCTGGATCCAAGGGCCCAGATCCGCCCTGACCTCAGGTCAAAGCTGACCGTAACGGTCAGCGCTGGCCTTCTTTCAAAAGAGCCCCTCCACTTTCTAAAAACCAACCCGCCGTCCACCTCTGTTAAAAGATAATTCCAATCAGGTCCTGTTATTTATGGAAAACCCCCTGATCCTTTGAAAATTTGAACCCGCGGTCCTGTCAGTGGACTTTTACGTGTTGGCCCTCGGGTTTTAACGCGTAATTACGTATAGGTCCTCGGTTTTTAACGAATTAGCCCCTGGATCTTAAAAACCCCATAACTTCCTAAACCCTTTTATGTACTGTTTCTACTGTTTGGTGTGCTGTTTCTAATAGAATACCTTTGTTTGCATGTATTGGCTTGTGGATGCTTGTGTGTGGTGATTCGTGTCCAGTCGATGAGCCGTTCGCGTTGGATTTCGAGTACGTTGAGGATTTTTAGGAGCCGGACTCACAACAGCAGCAGCACTTTGAGGAAGGCAAGTTATAGCACAGACAATCCTTGCTACCTATCCACTATGTATTACATTATTTACATTCATGCATTTAAATTGATGTACCTCAAGGATATTCCTAGCTTTGATACTCCTGTTCCCTTGATTACCTTGGGTTATTGCATTATGGGTATAAATCTTTGCTACGCGCAGCTACTGTCACCTTTATTTAATTGTTAATCCTGATTTAATGGTTCACTCCAACCTTGATGTTAAAATATGCTTTTTAGCAACATGGTTAAGGGAACTAGGGCGTCAGCTGCGTGCCAGGCCCTAGTGTCTCTCCGTAAGGACCGTTTCTTAAAGCGGAAACCCAGGAGCCTGTTGCCACCGCCAGAACTATAATGGCTCTGGTCTTGGTCAAGTAGCTTGTACGGCTCTAGCTAGATAGTGGTTACCGATGGGCCGACGGCGTTTATGAGAAACATGGGTGAGAGTATGTCTTGATCCACCGAGGACGGGTGATCCGTCGGCTATGTCCCCATGAGGCACAGTCCCGTGTGGGAGTCTCAGAGATTGAGAACTCCGCACGTTGCACATTTATTTATCTTGTTGGCATGATGCCACGTGATGGACGCTATTGACCCCCCTATGGTGAGACTCCATAGGCGTACGTCAATCTCGTGCCTTGGGTCATGCTGCCTGTGTTGTACCGTAACGGCTACTGACTTGTTAGGGTGTCTTGTGAAAATCCTTGTAGCGTCCCTATGCCGTCACACCTCGGTGGTGTTGATGTGCGTGGTTGGGTGCAAAGTTCATTTGAACTTTTACGCGACTGGTGGGTAAAGGGTGAAACCTCTGCAGAGTGTACAATCTATCATGATAGCCTTGCTCAAGGTCATGAGCGGCCTGGCGTTCCTTTTCGAATAGAACTTGATGGTTATGGTTATTGTTGTTTAACGTCACTTACACTATTTAATTGGGTTACAACTGGGAGTCCATTCACTTGTAGTAACTTGGATAAAGTTAAAACGAACCAACTAAAAGTGCTAATGCAGTTAAGCCATGTCCAGCCTGTTGAGCCTCATACGACCGTGCTATACTTGCTAAGTAACTCTGTTACTTACACTTGCTATATTTCTGTCATTTTGCTGCAAAATCCCGGATGGGTAACAGACTGGGCTGTGCACGAGTCTGCTGCTGAGTTTCCCGAAGACCTGCCATTCTACTGAGTGGTTCCCCCAGTCAGAGTCCCTATGGAGTACGGCCTCGTTTAGAGAGAGTTGTTATTAGTCTTCCGCTGTATTGGTTAGTTCATTTATGAAGCAACTCTGATGTAAACTCTCTCATTAATAAAGCATTTATTTTCAGCATTTGTGTCTCTGTTATCATATTTGTTGACTATATGTGTTCTATGGACTTCCTGGGCACACATATAGTAGCATTTGGGTTTCTATGTAAATCCGGGTGTGACATGCAGCCACCTCGAGCTAGTATGTGGTTTGTTCAGCAGTATTGTGCACACACAAGAGCCCAGCCGCCATGGGCCAGCATCAGCGTTGCGGTAATAGCTCCTGGATGGTGGCGGTGGCTCCCTATTGGCTGAAAGAATTTCCTGCAAAAATGAAAATGAGCAGTGCATTCATCAGCACAAAGCTGAGCACCAGAGGCCGGCAGGCTTGCTTCAACCACTCAAGATACTTGAGTGGAAGTGGGAAGAAGTCGGCATGGACTTCATCACTGGGTTGCCACGTACTCAAAGAGGATTCGATTCCATATGGGTAATCGTGGAACGTTTGACTAAGGTGGCACATTTCCTTCCAGTAAAGACCACCTACACTGGGGCCAGATTAGCAGAGTTGTATATGGAGAGGATTGTGTGTTTGCATGGGGTACCAAAAGGATAGTGTCAGATCGAGGTACTTAGTTTACATCTCACTTCTGGCAGCAGCTACATGAGTCTATGGACACCAAGTTACAGTTCAGTTCAGCTTATCACCCACAGATGGATGGTCAAATAGAACGAACGAATCAGATTCTGGAAGATATTTTGAGAGCTTGTGCCCTACAGTTTGGTGCTAGTTGGGACAAGAGCTTACCTTACGCGGAGTTCTCGTACAACAACAACTATCAGAAGAGTTTGCATATGGCACCATTCCAGGCATTGTATGGTAGGAAGTGCAGGACACCACTGTTGTGGAATCAGACTGGGGAAAGTCAAGTATTTGGACCTGAAATATTGAGAGAGGCAGAGCGACAAGTACAGATAATCAGGCAGAATTTGAAGGTGGCACAATCCAGATAGAAAAGTTATGCAGATGTCCGACGGAGGGACCTCAGTTTTGAAACCGGTGACTTTGTGTATCTCAAAGTGTCACCCATGAGAGGCGTGAAAAGGTTTAATGTCAAAGGCAAGCTAGCACCTCGCTACATCAGAGAAGTTGGCAGGAGTACACGATGTGTTCAGTGTGTCTCAATTGAAGAAGTGCTTGCGAGTACCGGAGGAACAGATTCCGATAGATGACCTGAATGTGCAAGAAGATCTCACCTACGCTGAGCATCCGGTTAAGATTTTGGAGGAATCTGAAAGAGTCACCAGGACTAAACTGATCTGAATGTGCAAGGTTCAATGGAGTCGTCATTCAGAGGATGAAGCTACTTGGGAAAGAGAAGAGGATCTCAGGGCTGAATACCCACAATTGTTACCATCCACATCCGAATCTCGAGGACGAGATTCACCTTAAGGGGGTAGGTTTGTAACACCCAAATCTAGGCCTATTTAAAATTTTAGCAAATAATATGCTTTCCATTAAAGTGCTCATAAATAATATAGGCTAAATAAATTATTTTTGGGAAATTAAAATTAAATATAAGGTTAGAAACATTTTTGTTGCATTCATGCTGGCTGCATTATGTTTTGTTTGTGCATGGTTCAATTGGAATTTAAATTCTGTTTAAATTCGAATTTGAATTGCGTTGTTTGGAGCCAGGGAAAAGTTGTTTTGGCCAAAGTTCAGTTTTCCCCCTTGAACTCCTCCCTCGGCCGTCCTTCCCCCTCCTTCTTTTTCTCTAGCTCGGCCCAGCTCCTCCCCGCTCCGCTTTCGGCCCAGCTCAGCCCGTGCGCGCGCCTGCTCTCTCCGCCCGCCTCGCGGCCCAGCTCGGCCCGCTAAGCCGGCTCGCTGCGCGCCGTGTATAAGAGACAGGACACGCGGGGCCCGCGTGTCAGGGTCGTCCATGACCTCCCAACCGAGCCGGGGCCCACCTGGGCGCGCACGCCGAGGTCCACGCGGACGCCCCCTGAGCCGCCCTATAAAACTTGCAGCCCCTGCCGCCTCTGAGCCCCATCAAACCCCGCGCCGCAACCCTAAGCCTCGTACTCGCAGCGACGCCGCCCCCTTCGAGTTTGCGCCGCCGCCGAGCTCGCCGTCAATCTGCCATGTCACCGCCGTTCCGCCCAAGAAGACTGTCGGGGAAGCTCCGCCAGGAGGTAAGCTCGCTCCTGAGCCCCTCCCTGTTCGATTTCGCGTACCGTAGCCCGCCGCCGCCGTCGCGCACCTTCGCCGGAGCTCCGCCGCCGCCATTGCTCGTCGCCAGCCGCCGCAGCCGCGCCTTCGTTGACTTGGACACCCTGGCCGCGTTCGCTGCTTCGCCCCGCAGCCGTAGGAGCAAACCGCGTAGCGAGTCGTGCCACGTAGCGCGTTTTCGGGTTTCTCTGGCGAGCCTCCACCGCCGCCGTCCAGCGCCGCCGCGTCGCTGCCGACAGCCCCCTCCCCCAGATCTAATCTAAGCTGTCGGATCCGCTTTCAACGGCCTAGATCCAAGTCAGCCTGGGTCAATACCGGTCAGCCGAGCCACTCTTGCAAAAGATCCCTTCTCTTTTTCCGCAATTAACCCACTGTCCAGATCTGTTGAAAAGTAATTAGATCTAGGTCCTGGTTTTTTCAAAAAACCCCCTACCTTATTTAAAAATAGAACCCGAGGTCCTGTTTAAGCTATTTTGCACTTTAGCCCTCCTGTTTTAATACAAAATTATGTTTAGGTCCCTGGTTTTTCATAGATAAGCCCCTAGAACTTTTAAAACTTCGCCAGCAAGTCCCTAACCTTAGAAAAGCCATATCATTCTCATTTTAGCTCCGATTTGTGTGATTTTCACGCTCACGTGTTCGTAGCGAAGCGTAGATTATTTTTCAGCCTTTATTTGTTATGTTTCTATTGTTTGGTGTACTGTTCTAATAGAATATTATTGTTTCGTGAGTCCAGTCAGTGAGCCGTACGCACTTGAGTTCGAGGGTTACGAGGAGCAAGACCAGCAGCAGCAGTTTGAGGAAGGCAAGTATAGCACGGACAATCTTTGCTACCTAAACACCACTTTTACATTATTTACTGCATACGTGGTGGCACTCCTTACGGCCTACAGATACCTCCGCAAGCGGACGGATACCGATGTAGCTTTCACCTAGGAGTATTCCAAGGTATCGATTTCCACGGGGAACGAGAAGTGAACTAATTCTAAACTAAGTTGTCCAATGTGTGGAGTGATGGAGTGGATGACAACAAAGAAAAGGAAGAAAGAGTGATAGGAGGGTAGAGAAGGTACGAGTCTGGTAACGAGGATCTTCTGACTAACTGGGCAAGGCAACTCTTACGGGTACCTGCTTACGTCGGGATACGGTGCACGCCACACGCAGAAAGGGATGAGAAGGGGTGCGGCTAACAGCCGTAGGAGGCTCCTACTGGACAAGACTAACATGGTGGATTACGTAGGCCGTATAGGGCTGTCACCACCTAACGACTACCACACATACGTTGACTCGAATGCAAACCAAGCTAACCTCAAGTCTAGGCACCACGCCTACACTAGTCAGTTAGTACTTATCTCCTTTAGAAAGATAAGCACCCAGTATACAATTATACCAAGTAACTAAGCATTGAACGAGGAACAGGCAAGCAAATAAAAGTAAGAACGGATGCTCAATTAATCAGAGAGAGATACAAGAGTTACCAGACAAGGCCCGGATGTCACTCGAAGTAGAGCCGCATCCGTAGAGGTACAGCTAGAAGAGGGGCCGACACTCTGGCTCCTCTTCGGCACGCTCACCTCTCCTCTCTCCCTATCTTCTAACTATGGAAGTGGTAGCGCTTTGCTAATGCTTCTCTTCTCTTGTGGTGTCCTTTGACAGGTGCTGGACGGTCCTATTTATAGTGGAGAATGGCGGTTTGAAGTGGAGCAGCGACCAAGCAACCTCAGCGGCGGTTCCAGCATCTTCGGCCGAAGATGCTGCGTTCGGCCGAAGGGGTCGGTTCGACAGAACTCCCCAGTTCGGCCGAACCACCCATTTCCACCGCCTCGGCACCCTACGGTCAGGATTGCACCCTAGTGGCGGTTGTAGGTCGAATTGGGCAGTGGGGGCGGTTCGGCCGAACCCACCAGTTCGGCTGAACTGGGCTGGAGGCCCAGGCCTGCCCCCCTGCACCGTCTTTGCTCCTGGGTCACCTTGGGTTGTTGGTAGATGCTGGTCTTCGTGTTGATTTGGCCCAGAAGGGATGTAGCAGCGGTCCGAGATGAGTTGGCGCTCATCCACGTGTCGTGTGCACTTGGTCATTGTTGACATGGACAGCTCCCGGTGGTCTGTACGGCTAAGGGGGGTAACCGGCCGAACGGAGTCGTTCGGCCGATTTTGTCATTTTCGGACCCCATAGCGCGTATTCATCGTAGTTGTACCTGCACAAGTGACACTCACCAAAACTCGTGGAACTTTATTAGAAATAAAACCTTAGTACATAGAATGTTGCATACGACCTCATTTATTCTCGAGTATTGGTGGTCGAAATTGGGATGTAACGACCGCCAACAATACGGATGTGTCTAATTTGTTCCCTATTAAGGATGTACCTAGCACTGTTTATCATGTACCTTGATCACCTGGGTTTATGCATATGTGTAGATATTTGCTAGGCGCAACTACTATCACCTTTGCTTCACTGTTAATCTTGACTTAATGGTTCACTTTAATGTTAATGGTAAAACCTGCTTTTTAGCAACATGGATCAGGGAGCTAGGGCATACGCTTCGTGCTTGGCCCTAGTGTATCTTCGTAAGGACTGGTTCATAAAGTGCCAACCCAGGAACCTGTCGCCACTGCTGGAACTATAATGGCTCTGGTCTTGGAATAGTAACTTGTACTTCTCTAGCTTGTCAGTGGTTATCGATGGGCTGACGGCGCTATGGGAACAAGGCGGTAGGCATGGTTTTGATCCACCGAGGACGGTAGACCCATTGGCTATGTCTCGTTAGACACAGTCCCGTGTTGGGAGCCCCAGGCAGGAGCTCCACACGTTGCGCCTTGCTTGGCATGCGTGCCCGTGCTCCGGACGCCATTGACCCCCTTGTGTTGCGACATGAGCGTCAGTCAATCTCGGTGCCTTAGAACTAATGCACCATTGTTACCATAGTGGCAACTGACTTGTTAGGGTGTCTTGTGAAAAGCCTCGTAGCGTCCCTATGCAGTCACACCTCGGTAGTGTCGACCTGCGTGGCTGGGTTTAAAGTTCCATGAACTTTTACGCGACTGGTGGGTAAAGGGCGAAACCTCTGCAGTGTACAATCTATCATGATAGCCCTGCTGAGGGTCACGAGCGGCCTAGACCCTTTTTATTAGAAGTTGATATTTATTACTATTTAATGATTACTTCTACTTTATTTATTGGGTTACAACTGGGATTCATATTATTGTAGTAACTTTGGATTATGTTAAAATGAAACAACTAAAAATTGCTAATGCAGTTCAACCGTGTCTAGCCTTACTTTTGAGCCTTCATACACCGTGTTATACTTGCTAAGTAAGACAATTACTTACACTTGATATTCAACAAAATCCCGGATGGGTAACAGATGGATTAGATGAAACTGCTGCTGTTGAATTTCCTGAGGATCTGCCATTCTTCTAAGTTGTGCTCAACCAGTCAGTGTCCCCGTGGGAATCAGCTACGCTTTAGTTTGAGAGTTAATAAAGAGACTTCCGCTGTTTATTTATTTATTTATGATGAACTCTGATGTAAAACTTATATTTTATTCGAGCATTATACTTTGATAACATATTTGTTCGTTATATGTGTACTATGACTTCCTAGAAACACATATGGCCGCATCTCAGGTTTCTGTGTAAATCCGGGTGTGACACAAATACACTTGAGTGATTGAGTGTGCCAATTGAGGAACAATTAGTAGTTTTCAAAACTTGTGAAAAACTCCAAGACGGGATCCTAAAAAAGTGTAGTGTGGAATAAAACTGAATTCAAACTGTTCATCCTTTCAACCGCCTAAGATAAGGAGATTGCTATAAGCCCCATAGGTAAAAAGGTGAATTAAAACTTTGCCTATGATTCAAGTAAAATTTGAGTACTAGTTGTTTATAAAGTTACCAGCAAAAGAAATGACATTGTAGCAACTCCTGATCCACCGAGCCTAAGTTTTTATCTTTGCTCGAGGATGAGCAAAGGGCTAAGCTTGGGGGAGCTTGTTGGCGATCGTTACAACCCAAATCCGACCACCAATACTCCATGTTTTTTGCAACATTCCATGTACTAGGTTTTATTTCTAATAAAGTTCCACGTGTTTGGGTGAGTGTCACATGTGCATGTACAATTACGACAAATACGCGCTATTAGGGCCGAAAATGACCGAATCGGCCGAACGACTCCATTCGGCCGGTTACCCCCCTTAGCCATACATGCCACCGGGGGCCATCCACGTCAACAATGACCGAGCAACCACATGAAATGCCATGTGGACGACCGCCAACTCATCCCAGAGCACTGCCACGTCATCCTGGGCCAGAAACACACGAAGACCAACACATACAAGCCAGCCCAGGAGGTCCACAAGCAAGAGGCGGTGCTGGGAAGGCCGGGCACGGGCCAGGCCCAGTTCGGCCGAACTGGAGCCTTCGGCCGAACCGCCCCCAGCACCAAAACCGACCCTAGAGGCTGCATCCTGGCCCTTGGTGGCCAGGTCGGTGGATCCTGCGTTCGGCCGAACTAGTCGGTTCGGCCGAACCGGCCTCTGGCGCCCGAAGTCCCAGGGGCTACGCCCTGGTTCCCTTGACGGTTACTCCATCCAACCGTCATTGGGGACTATAAATAGAGGGTCACTTTCACTTGTAAACACACACCAAGCCAAGGAGCTAATTTCCACTTTCATTCTAGTAGAGTTAGGATAGTTTAGTTGGGAGTTAGAGTTGAGTTGATCTATGCCTCGGAGGTTCCGGAGTCGTCTTCAGAAGCTCTGGTAATAGCTCTTGTATCTTTTACTTTTCCTGTTGTAAGACTTTGAGTTATCAATATAGTTATCTTTATCTTCTTGCCTTTGTCACTTATATCTTGCTTCTACTTTATTCTAGTTGCAACTATATCTTGTTTAGACTATAGTCAGTTATAGTTCTAGTGCTTGTAGTCTTGTTTATGTCTTTGTCTTGGCTGGTTCTTTGATTTTGCTTGATACTGGAGGTGAATTGTCACCAAGAGTATTGATAAGGTTGCTTGCTCTTGCTAGCAGAGTAAGTAGTTGTTGACTAGTGTAGGAGTGGTTCCTAGACTAGCCAGTGGGCTTAGTTTATTCTCATCGCAACGGAGGTGGTACCCGTGAGGTGGTGACAGCCCTTTCGGTCTTCGTAGCCCACCACGTTAGTTCCTGTTCGTAGGATTCCCTAGTTGGGAAATAGTGGCACCCCTTCTCATCCCTTTCCGTGTGTCACCGGTTCCCTTGTCCCGGAGCTAAGACAATAGAGTTATCCCAGATCTCCTAGTGCTGGCTCTGTAGCCGCTGTATCTCTAAGCTAGAGTGACATAGGTAGATAAAGTATCCAGGGTCCTTTGTCTCTTCTCGTTGTCCTCCCAGCTATCTATCTCTTCTCTCCCTTACCTGAGTATCCCTTGAGCTGTGTGTCTGGTATATCCACTCCTATCCAATACCATTATCCCCTGTCTTGTCTAGTTGTGTACCCTTCTATGATAGTCTCGAATAACTGTTCACTAGTATTCTTGCCAAAGCTTCCCTGCGGAAATATAAATTACGATACCTCAGGATGCTCCCAGGTGAAGTGCTACAGCGGTGATTCTGTGCGCTTGCAGAATATTTACATATTTTACTAAGCCATACGGAAAACCACTGAAACACTCCTTACCCCAGTACTAGGATTCTCAATTCCGATATTGGATCGTAAGAAGTTCCAACACACGTGTGGTTATGAGTTGAGTTGTTTTGAGGGGGTCCTTGCCCCGCCTTATATATTCTGGGAGGAAGGGTACAAGTCGGTTTGTACTGTCCTAGTTGTATACTAGATGGAGAGCTACAACAGAGTACTTTGGGGAGTCTCCTATCTGTACACGACTAGTTACACGAATCAACTACGCCATCTTGTACCATAGCCGACTGGTTTGAGTAGTCGGATTGAACTCTCTCTGTTGAGTAGTTTAATCCGTTGGATAAGTGGCCCTAGGGATCCTGATCCCACAAATTCATTGAATCATTCCCTTATGTCATCAAAGACAAGAAAGGGAAGGAAAATGTCATTGCTGATGCTTTGTCCAGGCGCTATACCATGCTCTCACAACTAGATTTCAAGATTTTTGGGTTAGAGACAATAAAGGAACAATATGTACATGATGCTGATTTTAAAGATGTGTTGCTGAATTGTGAGGAGGGCAAAACATGAAACAAGTTCATCCTCAATGATGGGTTTTTTTTTATCGCTAACAAGATATGCATCCCAGCTAGCTCCACGCGTTTGTTATTGTTGCAGGAAGCACATGGAGGAGGGCTGATGGGAGACTTTGGAGTGAAGAAGACTGAAGACATCCTTGCTGGTCACTTCTTTTGGCTGAGGATGAGAAGAGACGTGGAGAGGTTTGTTGCTCGCTGCACGACATGCCAAAAAGCTAACTCATGCCTTAATCCGCACGGTTTATACATGTATCTTCATGTTCCAAGTGCACCTTGGGAAGATATTTCTATGGACTTTCTTCTAGGATTGCCTCGAACAAAGAAGGGGAGGGATAGTGTGTTCGTTGTTGTTGATCGATTTTCTAAAATGGCCCATTTCATACTATGTCATAAGAGTGATGATGATACACATGTTGCTGACTTGTTCTTTCGTGAGATTGTTCGATTGCATGGTGTCCTAAACACCATAGTTTTTGATCGTGATAGAAAGTTTCTTAGTCACTTTTGATGCCCGTTTGGATGTCCATATTGAAGCCTGGAATTCGGAATTGGCATTGGATGTCTTCAATACCTGCTGTTTGGGTGTCCTTAGCATTGGAGTTGGAAATCTCCTTCAATACCAAGCGGTATTGGGCCTTCAGCAGCACCCCCTCCACCAATTCGGACCCCTCACCCTTTGTATTCATCTGCATTGCCTCCGTCTCGCAACATCCCGCTGCCCCGCCGCAACGAGCCATTCCCCCCGCCGGGCCCCATCCCCTTCAACTCCGGCAGCGGCCCCGAACCCTCCCCTTCAACTCCGGCAGTGGCCCACCTCCCCTTCTACTCCCGCAGTGACCCCTCCTCTTCAACTCCGGCAGCCACCTCCCCTACTCCCACCGTGGCCCCTCCCTTCTGGACGCGGGTGGCAGCAGTCCTTCCTCGGTGAGGTGATGGCGGCGCGACCCCTTGATGAGACCATGCCAAGGACTTCAACAAATACTCCCAATATTGATCATTCATACAAGGTGGAAGCTATACTTGATTCCAAAACTTACTATTTTCTGTTGGCTAGGCTACTACTTGGTTTGTATTATTACAGGTTAAAACATCTTGCTATACTTGAAGAGATAAATACAACTACAACACCTAAGCATCACTTCAGCTATGATGATTATTTCGATGACCAAGATGATGATTTTGCCAATCAAGTTTATCCATGCCTAAACACAAGAGAGCATGTGCCAAGATATGTTTACATGTCACAACAAAAGGTGAACTCAATCCTAGCTAAATTTAACTTCTACATATATGAGAATGTTATACTACCTAAATGTTTTACATTGGTTGTTCTCAGGTTCACATATAAAGGGGAGGATCCTACTTTACATGAGGATGGATCGGACCACCACTTCGGACCAGTTCGGACCAAGGATTCGCAGTCCAAATCAAGGATAACTGATGGATCACTTCGGACCACCACTTCGGACCACTTCGGACCAGTTCAGACCAGTATATTGAATCAATCATAACTCTTAATTCCCGAAGGCTCTGGAGGCCCCCAAGTACTTGACGGAAAGCTTATCAAGTCTACTTTCCAATGCATCAAACCACATGTCCATTTGACTCCCCAATAAAGAGATATGATCGAATTAGTGGAGACTGCACAGAATCCCAACAGCCACGCGAGGCTCCTCGGGATTTCAGTTCATGGAAACCTTTGAGTTTGCATAACTCTAGAAACTCCAAGACCCACTCACACCCAACTCGGAGGCTTGTTCCTAATATATATAATCCATGTACAGAAGCAATTTGTAAGACTTTGATAATGAAATAGAAACCCCTTTTGTTCAGCTGTGTACTAACAATTACAGAGAGTGATCTCTACCCCTTTGCTCTTGTGATTTCCTTGAGGGATTACAGAAGTGGCCGCGCCATCGGCTCCCAATTGGTGCTCCTGGTCCATTTTATTCCAGATTGTGTTGGTTGGTTCTTTGAGAGTATGGTTGGGTGAATCCTCGATTCAGGTTGCCGGTTAAAGACGGTGGTTGGCTTCGAGTTTTATTTGCTAGGTTGCACTAGTTATCGCTGCTTGTAGCAAGTTATCTTGTCCAAGATCATACGTCGTGAAGATCGGGACCGAGTCTCATCATTTGGTATCAGAGCCTGCGTTGCCACGGTAGCATTCTTTACCTTTAGCTACATATATTTGTGCCTTTGTCCTATCCACCAAAAAGCCATAAAAAAATTCTGTTTTAGCCTTTGTTTCAATCTGTTTATCTAGTGAGTTTGGTTAAATTTCAGTCCATTAGAGTCTTTGTATAGTTGCTGATCATATTATCCTTGGCGTGTCCTTTTGTGCCTTTTCATGTATCTCTGAAAATTCCCACAAAAAAAGTTATAAACCAATTCTATCTTTTGCGTAAACTTTTGTCCTATCAAGAAAGCTGCTGGTTATAGTTGGTTCTATCATCTTTATTATGTGCAAGTGTTATATCTGATCTTGTTTAGTATCGTTCTAAAAAAAGTTGTCAAAAATAGAGAACGCTGAAAAAAGTGTTTAGAAAGTACAAAAAGAAGAAAGTGTTGGAAAGAAAGGAGAAGGATCAGATTGTTGGTATGCACAAGTATTGAACCTTCATATCAAGTTGTGTAACCAGTTCGCTATCATCCTTTTTGGTGCAACTTTTGCTAGGTGATTCTTTTTAAATCAGTCATCCCTAGCATAATCCTTGTTTGCATCAAATCTGAATTTTCTTTTATGTGTGTGTTGCTTTGGTTACATCATTCCATATCCTTTGATCAGCACTAGGCATTGAATCTCTAGTTTGGATTGTTACTTATCTTTACAATAACTAGAATTCAGATTGCTCTCCTTGTGTTCTATCCCCTACCAAGCTCCACAAATAAGCCACTGTAAACTGAACGCCGATCGTGTATTCGCTTAACCACCACTTTTTTTTTACCACCACACGTACTACTTCTGTAATCTACAGGAAATTCATAAGAGCTTTGGTTGGTAAGAGAAGGTGAGGTTGTGAGATCCACATATTGTCCTATTCCACATATATGGTTGCTCTTTTGTAGACATTAACTATGGCAGGTCGAATGTATACAAGACTTCCATTCCATGGAAGTACCAATCCGGAGGAATTTCTTGACTGGCAAGAGCAAATGGAGTATGAACTTGAACTCCCAAGATTTTTCAGATACAAAGAAAGTGTCACGAGCTGTAATTGAATTTGAAGACTATGCTCATGAATGGTGGAAGAAATATCCACATAAGTGCTTTGTCAAGTGTTGGGAAGACTTGAAGAAAGCCATGAGAAAAGAGTTTGTTCCAAATGAGTATGAACTGATTTTAATCCGTCGTTTAAAGTGCATTAAGCACGGAAGTAAATCTGTTCGGACTTATCATGATGAGCTATCTTTTGCTATGCATCGAGCAAATATTGTTGATGACATGGATGCAAAGGAGTACTTCATGAGAGGTCTCAATGTTAATATTGCCGCTGCAATGAAGGGAAAGTATGCAAGAAGTGTGCAAAATATTTTGGTATATGCAATGAAAGAAGAGAGAAAAGTTAAAGAGCTGCAGCAAGGCAAGAGTTCAAGGTGTCTTAATTTGTGTGAAGACGTTGCAACAAGGTTACAAGCAGATTTGAAGCATAAAGTGTCATTTGTTGTTAGAAGTAAAAAGACATCATGCAAGAAGAAAGGATCTACTGTCACCAATTGTGAATCAATTGATGCTAGCACTAAGTGTTCTGAAAATAAGAACTTTGTTATGCAGCAGGAAGACAAGTTTGTGCCACAAGTTGAGATTAAAAGTGACATAGTGATTGATCTTTCTACCAATTCTAGTGGTACAACTTATCCTAGTGTTATGGCTGTCCAGAATTTCAGTTTGAACTCTGAGTCTGAGAGGAAAGAAGTTAATCTTGTTTTGTCTAATGATTGTTTGAACTATGAGCAAGAATCATTGAGAGAAGCTGCTGCACATATCACACGAGAAGTACTCGAGAAAGATACCATACAAGATGAGTGGCATCACTCACCAAGTACTGAAGATGGAGGACCCATTTCTCTTTTAGTAGCTGATATTTTTAGTGGCCAATTGAAGGAAGAAGAGAATGCACAGTGCCACAATCATTTGCAATCAAGAGAAGTAATTGAAGACAAGAGAGAGGTAGCTGTTGCTGCTTCTCAAAGTGAAGTTGCTAACTTTGTTCAGCAAGAAAATGAAGAAACATCTTCTCAGGTTGAGATGGCAAGAGTTATTCATCCTACAAGTTATATGTCTTGTGCTAGTGCCATTTTTTGTGATATCCAGTGCCCCAATGCTATTGATAATTGTGATATGCAGCAAGGTGGTAAATCAGTGCCACTACAAGATTTAGAGTGTGCCTCGACACCCATTTTTAGAGCTGCATATAATCTGAATGAAAAGAGAGACTACATGTTTGGATTTAGAGCAGATTTGGAAAAGAAATATATTGCTACCAGTGCATCACCAAGTGTGATTGCCAAATCTGTCCAAAAGCAAATTGAACATGTTCCACCAGATCATTGGATGCAAAAAGATTTTGTTCCAAGCACTGCGTGAAAAACCGAGATTTGTAACAGGCGTAGATGGCCATATGTAACGGCAATGCGCCCGTTACCCTTACTCCGTTACTAATAGAAGTGTTATATCTGATCTTGTTTAGTATCGTTCTAAAAAAAGTTGTCAAAAATAGAGAACGCTGAAAAAAGTGTTTAGAAAGTACAAAAAGAAGAAAGTGTTGGAAAGAAAGGAGAAGGATCAGATTGTTGGTATGCACAAGTATTGAACCTTCATATCAAGTTGTGTAACCAGTAGGCTATCATCCTTTTGATGCAATTTTTTCTAGGTGATTCTCTCGCATTGACCGGTCTCATTTCTGGACCCACGGGTCAGTGCTTGTAACGGATATTCTTTAACAACCGTTACTGATACTTTGTGTAGGTAACGGTTCTTACTTGATGTCCGTTACCTTTGTGTAGGTAACGGTTCTTACTTGATGTCCGTTACCTTTGTGTTCAATTGTAACGTTCTAATGCTGGAACTTGATCACCTTCTGGACCTTGATCACCTGCTGGAACTTGATCACCTTCTGGACCTTGATCACCTGCTGGAACTTGATCACCTTCTGGACCTTGATCACCTGCTGGAACTTGATCACCTTCTGGACCTTGATCACCTGCTGGAACTTGATCACCTTCTGGACCTTGATCACCTGCTGGAACTTGATCACCTTCTGGACCTTGATCACCTGCTGGAACTTGATCACCTTCTGGACCTTGATCACCTGCTGGAACTTGATCACCTTCTGGACCTTGATCACCTGCTGGAACTTGATCACCTTCTGGACCTTGATCACCTGCTGGACAGGTCTACAAGTTTCAAGTAGTACCACCTGCTGGAACTTGATCACCTTCTGGACCTTGAACACGTACTGGTTGTTGATTATCATGGAATTCGCCCTCTGTCAGACCCTGTAACGGGCGTTACGTAACAACCGTTACTGATACTTTGTGTAGGTAACGGTTCTTACTTGATGTCCGTTACCTTTGTGTTCAATTGTAACGTTCTATAAATGTCCCGTTACCTTTGGTTGTTCCACCACCACAGAATCTGGCCTGGTTCTGGCTGCATCCTAGAACCAGCCAGGATTTGGCAGCCCCCAGGTTATTCACATCATATACAGATTAAACCCCTAAACAGTCGAGGATCCTTCCCAATGTGAACCTAAGATGTTTCCAGGTTATTCACATCACATACAGATTGAGATACACATCACATATATACACAAGTACACATCAAGTTTGTATCTTATCATACACATGCAACAAGTATCAAGTAGGATGAATCAACAAGTTTCAAGTTTGTATCTCCTACTGGGATGGATAGGCAGACTGAACATGTAAAGAAACCGGAGGTGCAACTAATAAACACAGTTAGAGCAACTCCAGCAGGGGGCCTCTATATGGGTCTCTACTCTAAAATTTAAAGACTTGGAGAAAAATACAACTCCAGTAGGGCCTTCAAATGGACCTGCATTTTGCATAGGCCTCTAAATCTCCCCACCAAGAGCAGGTGCATACTCCTCCTCTACATTATGTGCACCGTTGTCACCAGAGGAGCTTCCTGATGAGTTAGCCTGCATAGATGATATATCAGTTTGTCAGTACAGAAATATAAGCAGGGATGAAAATGTGAACAAAATTATTATTATCTACTATTAGACTAGAAATCAATACAGGTCCTAAATAAAATCAGCATGTACAACATATACGCATAGAATTGATAGTTTACTTAGCATACTGGTTGCGGATAGGTACTAACCATATTTAGACAGGCCGAAGAAATGAGATCCTATATCAAAGCAGCTATGTTGTTCCTTCAACTGCTTCCTTGTGTGATGCTTATATACCAAAGCATCATTGAAGTGTACATTACATTAGGCAGGTACATGAAGAAGAGGACAAAGCAACAGTTAGTAAAATGCACTAGGATTATATGATTCTACACACGATTAACATACTAAGAAGAACTAACAATTGTAGCAGTACATAGTCGAGAACAATTGATAGATAATTTGCAATTTAAACATGATAAAGGTAGATTAACAAGGCAGATTAAATGCCTGATTGCTTGATGAACAAGCACTAGGATTATATGATTCTACACAAGATGAACATGCAGAACTAATGGAAATTATGTAGAAGGAAAAAGATAACTTGGCAGCAGCCACATCAGGATCTATGTCCATGACAAAAAGATCGAGTTTCCTTTGAACAAATAAAAATAGGAAATGAACAGCAGCCAGAGCAGAATCTGTATCCATGACATATAGATCAAGCCAAATCTGGTCAAGGTGAACGGAGCCTATGTTAGAGGTCGTTACAACCCAAATCCGACCACCAATACTCGGGAATAAATGAGGTTATATGCAACATTCCATGAACTTAGGTTTATTTCTAATAAAGTTCCTCGAGTTTTGGTGAGTGTCATATTTGCAGGTACAACATTGTAAAACACGCGCTATAGGGGTCGGAAATGACAGAAACGGCCGAACGACATGTTCGGCCGGTTATCCCCCTTAGCCGTACGGACCGGCGGGAGCCGTCCACGTCAGCGACAATTCAACGATGACATCAAACGACAAGTGTACGACCGCCAACTCAACCTGGACCTATGCCAAGTCATCCGGGCCCACAGAACACAAATCCAAGCGTCCAGGCCGACCCAGGAGGGACCCAGAGGGTAGAGGCGGTGCAGAGGAGTGGGCCTGGGCCCTGAGGCCTCTTCGGCCGAACAACGGCCTTCGGCCGAACCAGCAACCGCCTCTAGGAGGCTCATCCTGGCCATCCACACCCAAGGCGGTGCATCGGAGGGTTCGGCCGAACCAGGGAGTTCGGCCGAACTGACTCCTTCGCCCGAATCCAAGGCAACCGACCCCTGCATCCCCTTGGCCGTTACTCCACCCAAACCGCCATCAACTGCTATAAAAGGAGGGGTCCAGCTGCTCTACAACACACACTCAAGCCAAGGAGCTCTTCTACTTTATTTCTAGTAGAGTTAGGATAGTTTAGTTGGGAGTTAGAGTTGAGTCAAGCTGTGCCTTGGAGGTTCCGGAGTTGTCTTCAGAAGCTCTGGTATTAGCTCTTGTATCTTTTACTTTATCTTTTGTATGACATTTGAGTTATCAATATAGTATCTCCTTTATTCTACTTGTGCCTTATATAGTTGCTTCTACTTTAGTCTAGTTGCTTCTATATCATGTTTAGACTATAGTCGGTTCTAGTTCTTAATACTCTTAGTTCTTGTTTAAGTCTCTGCCTTAATTGGTTCTTCGATTCTGCTCACACTAGCGGTGACTTGTCATTGGGGTGTGAGTTCGAGTTGCTTGCTTCTGCTAGCGAAGTAAGTAGTTATTGATCTGTGTAGGAGTGGTTCCTAGACTTGTCAGTAACCTTAGTTTCTGCCCGTCGCAACGGAGGTGGTAGCCGGGAGGTGGTGACAGCCCTTCCGGTCTTTATAGTCCATCACGTTAGTTCCGGTGTCCTAGGACCCAAGGTTCAGGGTAGTCGGCAGTCCCTTTCTGTGTGTTCACCGGTTCCCTTGTCCCGATGCTAAGACATTAGAGTTATCCCAGATCTCCTAGTGCTGGCTCTGTAGCCGCTGTATCTCTAAGCTAGAGTGACATAGGTAGATAAAGAATCCAGGAGTCCTCTATCTCTTCTCGTTGTCCTCCCAGCTATCTATCTCTTCTCTTCCTTACCTGAGTATCCCTTGAGCTGTGTGTCCGGTATATCCACTCCTATCCAATACCGTTTATCCCTGTCTTGTCTAGTCGTGTACCCTTCTCTGATAGTCTCAAATATCTGTTCACTAGTACTCTTGTCAAAGCTTCCATGCGGAAATATAAATTATGATACCTCGGGATGCTCCCAGGTGAAGTGCTACAGCGGTGATTCTGTGCGCTTGGAGAATATTCACATATTTTACTAGCCATAAGGAAAACCACTGAAACACTCCTTACCCCAGTACCAGGATCCCCAATTCTGATATTGGATCGTAAGAAGTGCCAACAAGCATTTCTGGCGCCGTTGCCGGGGAAGCATTTGGCTAGATTACTTTTGAATTTTTATCTGGAGCTATCTTAGTTGAGTACCGCTACTCAAGCGGGTTTATCTTTGCTCTGTTCGTTGGTCTTTGTGGAGCAGAGCAGTGCATGACTGGTTTCCAGCTACCGTCAAACTTCCAAGAAAACCCGGAGTCACTTGTGAGGAAAGTGCGACCCCGTGTTGTACCTCCTCAGAAGCAACTCCTTCTTTCAATATAATGTGAGAGTGCCACTGTCACTGTGCCAGCAGGGCGATGGACTGGAAGTGATGACGTCACTGTACACGTGGACGTGGCTAGCCTAAACCTAAATTATCACAGTGGTATTTACAGATGTTCAATTTTAGGTGATGGTCTATTGACCGGTGGTCATGCTTATAGACCAAATTGCCACCACTACTGCTTTGATGACTTTTTCTATTCAATTTTGGCTATATTATTTATTTTCATGGATCATCCATAGCCTGGCCTTTGGCTCGGGCAAACCCACCCTCGACACCTTGAACGAGCACGGTATTTGCCAGAGATATCTCAAGGCCAGTGGAAGTATATGTGAGTACCTGGATGCTGCTGCTGGAGGCTCGTTCTTCTCTCTTGAGGAGAGTCGTGCGAAGGCCCTCATAGAGAAGATGTTTGAGAACCAAGGCTGGTCTGATGACCGGACTCAACCAAGGACCCGAGGAGTTCACCAAGTTGAAGCTCTGGACATGCTCGCTGCCAAGATGGACATCCTGATAAAGAAGCTGGAGGCCCGTGCTCAAGAAATGGTGCAAGCCATGGACGCTCGCATGACCTGCGAAGTCTGTGGTAACACTGGCCATTCGGGGAATGACTGCCCCGAAACGCGAGAAGATGCCCACTACGTCAACAACTCCAACAACAACGGGTACCGACCGAACAACTACGGCAACCAAGGCTGGAATCCGCGCCCAAACCTCCCTTTTGAGAGGCCTCAACAAGGTAACACGACGAACCCAGTCCTTTCCGTCGTCGACCAGGCTACACCGAGGATGGCCAGCAAGATGATCCGTGAGTTCTAATGATGAAAATAACTGAAAATATTAGTAAGAAGCTTTCTGCTAATGATAAAACTCTGGAAAACATAGACTCTAGGATGGAATCATTCGCTTCTGCCATGAAAAATCAACTGAGCTTTAATAAAATGATAGAAACTCAAGTTGCTCAGTTAGCTGCTGTTGTTCCTGTCACTGAATCGGGGAAGATTCTGGGGCAACCCGAACCTCCCCTCGAAACAGTGAATGCTATTACTATGAGACAGGGTAAGATGTATCGTAGTATTCTCCGTACTAACCATGCAGGGAAGGTCTCAAATATCCATGTGCTAACACCAAGATGGACCTACCTGCCGAGAGCTGCAAAGAAGGCGATCGTCAAAACCTCTCCGAACAGGAAGGAAGATCCCGGAGTACCCGTCATTCAATGCACGATCTGGAATCGTCGCATTGATGATGCACTCTGCGATCTGGGGGCCAGCGTCAACATCATGTCTAAGGTATTCTTTAAAAAATTACGCTACCCTACTCTATCTCCTACTACTGCCCAGGTCCAGTTAGCAGATTCAACCGTCCTCTACCCCGAGGGGGTGATCGAGAATGTACCGGTCCGCATTTCGGGACGTTACGTTCCTGTGGACTTCGTTGTCCTCGACACGGGAAACGATCACTCGTTTTCCCTTGTCCTAGGCCGACCATTCTTGAACACCACCCGGGCTAGAATCGATATGGATGCGAGAGAAGTCTCGTTCCGTATCGACGGAAGGTTGACGTACTTCAAGTTCCAACCACGGGAAGAGAAGAAGGTAGAGCCACTCACACCGGAGCAGAGGAGCGCTGAGTGTTTCCTCAAGGCTCTCATCAGCGGAGAGCTGGAGATACTTGGTGGAGAGCAGCCCGAGTGGTACGGACCGACGGAGCAAGTGGGCGCAGAAGAAATGGACCGCCTCGTGAAGAAATACGAGGAAGAGCAAGCCCTATGGAATTCTCCAGAGACACCGATCCCACCGCCACCAACACCAAAGAAGAAGAACAAGAAGATGTGGCGGAAGAAAGTTGCATCGTCCGAGTCATCCACTCCGGGACCGGACGATGACAAGAGCACCTGAAGTCAGGAGAAGTCCCGCTCGCGGACTTAAAAGCTGAGCGCTCGCCGCGAGGATAACCGGTATGTATCTCATGTTTCCCTTCCAAATTTTAATTTCCCAATTGCATTTGCATGTTTCCCTTTCAAAAATAATTGAACCACTTGAATAAAATAATTTGAGAGAGAGTAGAAAATTTTGCAAGCTTGGTTTAAATAAATGGTCACATGCTGAAATTTTACCTAGGGTGGATGTAATTGGTAATTTTTTATCATTTTCATCCCTTATAGAACATCTCCATTTATTTACCATCACCACCAACCAGCACCAAACATGTCTACCCCACTAAAATGGCTGTACTCACACCAATTATCACAAAACATGGCAGCATGGGGATGACTCCACTAATTTTCAACTTTGGGTCATGTCAAATTTGCATCTTACCTACCACAAACCACTCACATGTCCTTGGAAAATTGTGGCCACACAAATTTTTGATGAAGGCCAGCTTGGGGGAGTGCTCCACTCAGGGAGGGGTGCCGTGGCCACCCAGGCCTCGTTCGGGCGAACCAGGGGCAGCACCCCCCTCGGCCTATAAATGGCACCCCCTGCTGCTTGCTTCCTTGCACCATTCCACACTCGCTCTCTATAAAAACTCTGCTAGGAAGCCCTCTCTCTCTCATTTCTTTGCTCAAGTTCTTGTTCAAGTTCCCCTCAAGTCCTTGTTCAAGTTTTGGTTCACTTGCATACTTAGAAAATCCCAAAAATATTTGCTTTGTGTGATCCTTGTGCTGAAATTTTGGACGATTTTGTGGTGGTCTCCGACACCCACAAGAACGACTAACCGTTTGTGGTGGTTTTGATCCCCGTGATTCAAGTATTTGTTTGAGTACTTGTTGTCATAAAGTTACCTGCAAGAAAAGCAAGAACGACTAACCTTCTCGAACGACTGACTTGATTTCTTGTGCTAACCTTTGATACTCAGTCCTTCGGGTAGTCGTTTCTGTGCTAACATTTTGCAGGAGCCATGTCGAAGCTCATCGCCGCACTCCGTCGTTCCACCCAGCTTAGCCGCCGCTCGGACGATTCTGGGAGTTCCCCAGCCCCGTCCCGTGGCTCGAGCCGGATGGACGAGGATGAGGCTGGAGCAGCTGGCTTGGGTGGGGGCTCTGCTGTACCCCAAGCCAGGCGGCTCCTGAGCGAGAACGACATTGTTTTCCGGACGGACCGGGAGAGAAGCACCATCAACGAGCTCATGCTGAAGGAATTCGAGCACACCCGTGTGTTCGATCAGGACTTACTGAGAAGGACGGGGATGGACGAGGAGTTCCCAGAGATATTCCATGCCGTCGGCTGGGAGAACTTCTGGGAGGTCAACGAGCCAGGTTCGTACTTACTCACGCTCGAGTTTCTCTCCACACCGGTTTCCGAAAATGGGGGGATTCGCTTCAGATTTTTCAACCAAGAGTTCTTCTGCTCTTGGAGGGATTTTAGCTTGGCTCTTGGTTTTTCAAGTCGTTGCTCTTTAGAGCCAAGCAGAGCTTTGAAAAGGTTTGATCGGGTCGCATTCTGGAAGAGGATTTCCGGAAATACCAACTGCCATGCACCTCGCATGAACAGTATCCATAACGCCACCCTGCGCTTTATGCACAAGTGGGTGGCTATGACGGTATTTCCGAGAGCCGATATCCGACCCGTAAACACAGTTGAGTTGCGGATTCTGTATGCTATGTTCAAGAAAATTCCAGTTTCTCCGGTGAAAGACATGATCGATCACTGGCTGTCTCATATTTCTCGTGTGGGTAGCATGGCGATGACTTCTCTAGTCACTCGCCTCGCAAACCACCTGGGAGTCCTCCAGGACGCCCAGTGCACGTACATAGAGACAGTGCGCTCTGTCGTAGATGCTGAGCACTTTGTTCAGGCTCACATCCTACGAAAGTTGCCTGATGCTTCACTTGTGATGATTTATCGCGGTTATACAGCCGAGGTGCGTCTGCCCTGTGCGGCACTAAAGCTGTATACCGCTAAGAAATTAACGCTTCATTTGAGCGCCGAGTCGGACGAATCTCCTCCACCGAGAGAGCCCGCTCGGCACAGTGTAGCAGGTGAAGGGCCGTTCACAAGGGGACGAGCCAGGCGTGATGCCGGGCTCGCCACCCCACTGGAGCCGGAAGACGAACCAGAAGCACCGCGCCGACACACGTCCGCGTTTGAGGCCACCAACGACATGTACACCGGGGCTGGTACATCTAGAGCAGGAGGCTCTGGACAGTACCCGGACCCGAACTATCAAGCCTCGGGACGCTGGGACTACGGTCAGAGCACGGACTCTGAGTGGTCCAGAAGCTGGTATGCTGGGGGATATGACAATGCCTCCCAGCCATACTACCCCGGATACTGACAGTCCGCCCGCTTCGACTACGGTCGGGAGTTGTCATACATCTCCGACCTGGTCGATGTCATCGACGACCGGACAAGGGGCACTCAAGACACACTAGCCCGTCATTCTCAGTACCTCCAAGAGAATGACGGGATGGTGTCATCCATCCAGCATGATGTCCAGGAGCAGTCCGAGCAGCTGGCCGCGTACCTCGCAAGACTCAATCCCTACCAGTGAAGCGTTCTAGCTTGGGGGAGGACCCCCACCAGGTATGTCTGAACCACCCAGCACTTTGTTCATCCATTCGCTTTTTCCCTTTCCTTAGGTTGCATATATAAAAAAAATATTTCCTTTGAATAAAATTAACTCCCAACTATGCATGGAATGAACCATATGTCTCTCACCTTGGAAATGATGAATAGTTGCTCTGTCATTAATCTTGCTAGTACTTTGTTACCACTAGTTGCTTGACTATGCTTGAGTTATTTGGCATGAGTAAAAATGAACCTGAACCTTGTGGGAGCACATGCTTTATTCCAAGTCTAGGTTGTTGTGGGAATTGATATAGTGAGACTTTGGCCGAATTCTAATTCTGCTCTTAGTATGGTGAAGATCTCAGTTGTTTATGCTTTCAAAAATCAAACAAAGTTCCTCATTGGTCATAATACCTACCAGAGCCATAGAAGGTTGCATCATCCGAGTCATCCACTTCGGGACCGGACGATGACAAAAGCAACAGAT
>OAMR01000698.1:307375-319658 GCA_900205405.1 Echinochloa crus-galli
GGGAGTTCGGCCGAACGGGCCGGGCACCGCCTCTGCACTCCCTTGGCTGCTACTCAAGCTCCACCGCCTTCTCCAGCTATAAAAGCAAGGGTCCAAGCCCGGTTACACACACACTCAAAGCCAAGGAGCTTCCACTTCATTTCTAGTAGAGTAGGTTAGTTTAGTTGGGAGTTAGAGTCGAGTCGAGCTGTGCCTCGGAGGTTCCGGAGTCGTCTTCAGAAGCTCTGGTATTAGCTCTTGTATCTTTTACCTTTTCTTTTGTATGACATTCAAGTTATCAATATAGTTATCTACTTTATTCTACTTGTGCCTTATATAGTTGCTTCTACTTTAGTCTAGTTGCTTCTTTATTGTGTTTAGAGTATAGTCGGTTCTAGTTCCTAGTGCTCTTAGTTCTTGCTTAAGTCTCTGCCTTAATTGGTTCTTCGATTCTGCTCACACTAGCGGTGACTTGTCATTGGGATGTGAGTTCGAGTTGCTTGCTTCTGCTAGCGAAGTAAGTAGTTATTGATCTGTGTAGGAGTGGTTCCTAGACTTGTCAGTAACCTTAGTTTCTGCCCGTCGCAACGGAGGTGGTAGCCGTGAGGTGGTGACAGCCCTCTCGGTCTTTGTAGCCCATCACGTTAGTTCCGGTGTCCTAGGACCCAAGGTTCAGGGTAGTCGGCACCCCTTCTCATCCCTTTCTGCGTGTCGAGGGCCCTGTAGTCCCCAAGAAAGGCAATAGACTTATTCTGGACCTTTTTATTCCGGACCTTTTAGTGCTGGCTCTTTAGCCGCTGTATCTCTAACCGCTTGGCCTAGATAGATAGAGTACCCAGGAATCCTTTATCTCTTCTCGTTGTCCTCCCAACTATCTATACCTTCTCTCATCTACCCGAGTATCCCTTGAGCTGTGTGTCCGGTATATCCACTCCTATCCAATGCCGTTGTCCCCTGTCTTGTCTAGTCGTGTACCCTCCTCTGATAGTCTTGAATATCTGTTCACTAGTAGTCTTGCCAAAGCTTCCCTGCGGAAATATAAATTACGATACCTCGGGATACTCCGAGGTGAAGTGCTACAGCGGTGATTCTGTGCGCTTATAGAATATTTATATATTTTACTAAGCTATAAGGAAAACCACTGAACACTTCTTGCATCCAGTACTGGGATTCCCCAATTCTGATATTGGATCGTAAGAAGTGCCAACAGCGGTGCCGGGCCTTCGGCCGAACTCCCGGTTCGGCCGAACTGGCCAGTTCGGCCGAACCGTGGGATCTGCCGCCTCTGGCTCCCATGGCCAGGATGCAACCCCTGAAGGCGGTGCTGGCTTGGGGGCGGTTCGGCCGAACCGCCTAGTTCGGCCGAACGGCCTGGAGACCCAGCAGCACCCCTCTGCACCGCCTCTCCCCTCTGGACCTGCGGTGCTCGCTTCTGGTTGCTTGGATTCATGTCTTTCTGGCCCAGGGTGACGTGTCGGTCCTTCGGGATGAGTTGGCGGTCGTCCTATGTGGCTTGCACAGTCATTGGATGACGTGGACGGCTCCCGCTGGCCCGTACGGCTATGGGGGATAACCGGCCGAACATGTCGTTCGGCCGTTTCTGTCATTTCACAATGTTGTACCTGCAAACATGACACTCACCAAAACTCGTGGAACTTTATTAGAAATAAACCTAAGTACATGGACTGTTGTATATAACCACATTTATTCCCGAGTATTGGTGGTCGGAATTGGGTGGTAACGACCGCCAACAAGAACCTCTGCCCGTGAGTACCTGGATGCTGCTGCTGGAGGCTCGTTCTTCTCTCTTGAGGAGAGTCGTGCGAAGTCCCTCATAGAGAAGATGGTTGAGAACCAAGGCTGGTCCGAGGACTGGATTCAACCAAAGACCCGTGGAGTTCACCAAGTTGAAGCTCTGGACATGCTCGCTGCCAAGATGGACCTCCTGATGAAGAAGCTGGAGGCCCCTGCTCAAGAAACGGTGCAAGCCATGGACGCTCGCATGACCTGCGAAGTCTGCGGTAACACTGGCCATTCGGGGAATGACTGCCCCGGAACGCGAGAAGATGCCCACTACGTCGATCAACAACTCCAACAACAACGGGTACCGACCGAACAACTACGGCAATCAAGGCTGGAATTCGCGCCCAAACCTCCCGTTCGAGAGGCCTCAAGGTAACTCATACAATTCCAGCTCTTTCAATAATCAGCCGTCTCTTAGAGATCTTGTGTTTGGCCAGATGAAAATAACTGAAAATATTAACAAGAAGCTTTCTGCTAATGATAAAACTCTGGAAAACATTGACTCTAGGATGGAATCATTCGCTTCTGCCATGAAAAATCAACTGAGCTTTAATAAAATAATAGAAACTCAAGTCGCTCAGTTAGCTACTGCTGTTCCTGTCACTGAATCGGGGAAGATTCCGGGGCAACCCGAACCTCCCCTCGAAACAGTGAATGGTATCACTATGAGATAGGGTAAGATGTCTCGTAGTATGCTCCGTACTAACCATGCAGGGAAGGTCTCAAATTGTCACACCCGGATTTTATATAAACCCGAAGTGCTGCTATATGTGTGCCCAGGATGTCCACAGAACACATACAGCTTACAAATATGGTAAAACAGAGTACATACGCTCGTAATAAAAATAATTTAAATCAGAGTTAGCATATACACAGCGGAAGTTATGACCTTGAGCAAGGCTATCATGATAGATTGTACACTCTGCAGAGGTTTCACCCTTTACCCACCAGTCGCGTAAAAGTTCAAAGGAACTTTGCACCCAACCACGCACATCAACATTACCGAGGTGTGACGGCATAGGGACGCTACTAGGCTTTTCACAAGACACCCTAACAAGACAGTAGCCGCTATGGTAACATAGACAGCATGACCAAGGCACCGAGATTGACTGACTCCCTGAGCGCATCATAGGAGGGTCAATAGCGTCCAATGCACGGCAACGCATGCCAACAGGAAAGTAAAAGCGCAACGTGCGGAGTTCCAATGCGAGGACTCCCACACGGGACTGTGTCTCACGGGGACATAGCCGGCGACACCCGTCCTCGGTGGATCAAGACATACTCTCACCCATGTTTCTCATAAACGCCGTCGGCCCATCGGTAACCACTATCTAGCTAGAGCCGTACAAGCTACTTGACCAAGACCAGAGCCATTATAGTTCTGGCGGTGGCGACAGGCTTCTGGGTTTCCGCTTTAAGAAACGGTCCTTACGGAGAGACACTAGGCCCTGGCATGCAGCTGACGCCCTAGTTCCCTTAACCATGTTGCTAAAAGCATATTTTAACATTAAAGATTGAAGTGAACCATTATATCAAGATTAACATTAATAATAAAGGTGACAGTAGCTGCGTCTAGCAAAGATTCTACCCATATGCATAAACCCAAGTAAATCAAGGTACAGGATAAATAAAACTAGGTGCAACCTTAATGGGATACAATTTAGACACATGCAAAATGCAGTAGATATTGTATTAAAGGTGTGTAGGTAGCAAGGATTGTCCGTGCTATAACTTGCCTCAAATCCAGTATACAGCTTGATCAGACTCTTCAATTCTTGATCTTGAATCCCTCGAACGCCCTTCCTCTACTCGCAGCAATCAATCATCGAGCACAACATGCTAAACAAGCAAACAAACAATATACAACTAAGAACAGTACACCAATCAAAAGAAAAGCTTTAAAAGAGCGTGCTAAAGGATAGGGCTCGAAGCTACGGTGATGTGAGCGCAAGAATCGCTGAAAACGAAGCTAAAACGAGAAAGTTGGGGCTTGATCAATTCTCGTCACCATCTGACATAGTCTGCTTGTTTATTTTATATCTCGAGTTCTAGACATCCAATTAACGTGATTCCAGTTGGGTTAGCTTCATAATTTTATACTCTAGTTTCTGTAAATTTTTCATGATTTGTGGATGTTCTGACAAAGAGATACATATATTTCATTGGAGTGTTCAGAATCTGTCTCAAGGTCCTGATATAGTTGAATTGTTACAGAACTCCTATTGAGGTGATTCAAGTTGGGTTAGTTCCAAAATTTGATAATATATATTCTGGTAAAAGATCAGGATTTTATGGGCTACTGTCTAGAAACGGCACATGATTTAGTGCACCTTTCAGAATCTGTTTGAGGGTAAAAATCGGTGCAGGAATCTGTTTAAATGTTTTAGACTTAGTTGTATCCATATTCTGACCTGACGCCTTAAATGAAAGTTGTAGGAAATTTTCTGTAGATATCCAAAATGTATTTATTTAATAGATTTGGTTAAGGGTATCAAAAGTTATGGTAAAAACGGTGAGCATCTCAGGAATCTAGTCGAATTTTCAGAAAACGTTGGAAACTATAGACTAACGGCACTTGAAGCTAGCGGGGACTATTCTACGAAAGAATACTAAACGAATAAGGTAGAAAATTACAAGATTCACTGAGGGCCTTACTGAAAATTGAGTCTTGAGGCAAAAAAACGTCGGAAGGTTCGGCGCGACGACGAGATGAAGAATGGGCCTAGTGGAAGATATGGTGGAAGAAGACTCTTAGGGAATCCCATTCAAGGGGCCTCCCTATAGAGGAGTCGATGGTGGTGTGTCTTTTCTGGAGGAGGGATGGCTTGTTTATATAGGAGAAAACCTCTCACCTCCACGTTCATTAGCAATATGGGACTAAAACATGGTTTAGCCCCTTTCAATGCTAATGGGCTTTTAGAGACACTAATAGGCTTTGAAATTTGGCACAACAAAGTGATGGGATGGGTTTGGGCTAAAATTCGGTCAACTCTGGGTCAGGGCTGGTCTACTAAGATTTTGGGTGATTTTAATTTTCGGAATAATTAATTTCCTGGATATATAATAATTCCAAATAAGTCTAGAATTCATATTTAAACCAGGAAAAATACTCCAAAAATTCCAAAAATCCTAGGAAAAATCCTAGAGATAGATTTGGACATGAGGAACCAAAATAAAATATTTGGAGCTCACAAAAAGGATTTTAGCACCTTCCAAAAATTGGAATTTGCTCTAGAAAAATAGGAATAATTCCCAGAAAAATCTGGAAAATTCCCATTAGGCTTCTAAACGCATTTTAGAAAATTTTACACACATAAAACCACTAAATGCAACCAGCATGAATGCAAGGCACTCAATATTAAACCTATATTGATTTAATTTAATTTATAAAAAGAATTTTTCCTATACTAAATTCACTATTAATTGCATAATGCTGAGATAAATTTTAAAAATTATGGCAAATTTTGTATTTAATTATTCTCTAAAATCACATCCCAAAATCCAAAAATTTTTGTGGTGTGACAAACTACCCCCTTAAACTGAATCTCGTCCCGAGATTCGCAGAGGCTAGGGATCAAGGAGGAGAAACATGACAAGATTCTAGATGGGAGACAACTTGGTAACAAAACGTGTCACTTGATGTAGCTGGTTCCATATTCTTCGTCTTCTTTGTTGATGTAGTTGCAAAGTCCCTACTTCAGATCTTCTTTAGCTTCATTTTCTTCATTGCGGGGTTTGCCTTTTGGTTTTCTTGACGTTCTTCACTTGATTTACGTGAACAGATAGCAAGGAGAACAAGGAGATACGGGGAAAATAGAGAGAGCCCAACTAGGCAATCATTACAAAGAAGCAAATCAATCAAAGGCATAATAACAAGCATTACAAGCACACTCAACCAAAGTTAAACACACAAGTTTAAAAGCGACTCTAAATGTTGTCAATAAGGTCAAGGGAATCCTCCTAGGCAAGGTTATCTCTTCAGTCTTCTTCGAGCCAACTTCTTGATTGTCCTGCCGAGAGCTGCAAAGAAGGCGATCATCAAAACCTCTCCGGACAGGAAGGAAGATCCCAGAGTACCCATCATTCAGTGCACGATCTGCAATCGTCGCATTGATGATGCACTCTGCAATCTGGGGGCAAGCGTCAACATCATGTCTAAGGTACTATTTAAGAAATTACTCTACCCAACTTTGTCGCCGACTACTGCCCTGGTTTAGCTTGCGGATTCAACCATCCGCTATCCCGAGGGGGTGATCGAGAATGTACCGGTCCGCATCTGGGGACGTTACGTTCCTGTGGACTTCGTTGTCCTCGACACGGGAAACGACCACTCGTTTTCCCTTGTCCTGGGCCGACCATTCTTGAACACCGCCCGGGCTAGGATCGATATGGATGCGAGAGAAGTCCCGTTCCGTATCGAGGAAGGTTGACGTACTTCAAGTTCCAACCACGGGAAGAGAAGAAGGTAGAGCCACTCACACCGGAGCAGAGGAGCACCGAGTGTTTCCTCAAGGCTCTCATCAGTGGAGAGCTGGAGATACTTGGTAGAGAGCAGCCCGAGTGGTACGGACCGATGGAACAAGTGAGCGCAGAAGAAATGGACCGCCTCGTGAAGAAATACGAGGAAGAGCAAGCCCTCTGCAATTCTCCAGAGACACCGATCCCACCGCCACCGACAAAGAAGAAAAGCAAGAAGATGTGGCGGAAGAAGGTTGCATCGTCCGAGTCATCCACTCCGGGACCATACGATGACAAGAGTACCTCATTCTGCTTTTAGTACGGGGAAAATCTCGGAAATTTATGCTTTCAAAATGAAACAAGTTCCTCATTGAGGAAAACCGGTATGTATCCCATATTTCCCTTCCAATTTTTAAATTCTCAATTGCATTTGCATGTTTCCCTTTTCAAAATAAATGAACCACTTGAGTAATTAATTTGAGAGAGAGTAGAAAATTTTGCAAGCTTGGTTAGAAATAATTGGACACATGCTGAAATTTTACCTAGGGTGGATGTAATTGGTAATTTTTATCGTTTTCATCCCTTCTAGAACATCTCCAATTATTTACCATCACCACTAACCAGCACCAAACATGTCTACCCCACTAAAAATGGCTGCACACTCACCAATTATCACAAACATGGCAGCATGGGGGTGACTCCACTAAATTCCACTTTGGTCATGTCTCATTTCCATCTCACCTACCACTAAAATCCACTAAAAATGTCCTTGGGAATTGATGGCCACACAATTTTGGAGTGGAATCAAAGGCATGTGAGTTCTGCACTCACATGGGAGTGCCCTGGCAACCAGGCCTGGTTCGGGCGAACCAGAGCCTTCGGCCGAACTGGCCAAGGCACCCCCCCTCGGCCTATAAATGCTGGCCATTGTTTGCTTGCTCTCACACACTCACACACTCAGAACAATTCTGCTAGGAGCTCTCTCTCTCTCTCTCATTTCTTTGCTCAAGTGCTTGCTCAAGTTCTTCCCAAGTTCTTGCTCAAGCTTTGGTTCACTTGCATCTCTAGAAAAATCCCAAAAATATTTGCTTCGTGTGATCCTTGTGCTGAATTTCGTTTGGACGATTTTGTGGTGGTCACCGACACCCACAAGAATGACTAACCTTTTGTGGTGGTTTTCATCCCCGCAAGAATGACTAACTATCTCGGATGACTGACTTGATTTTCTGTGCTAATAACCATATATATTCAGTCCTTCGGGTAGCTGTTGTTGCACTAACGTTTTGCAGGAGACATGTCGAAGCTCATCACCGCACTCCGTCGTTCCACCCGGCTTAGCCGCCGCACGGATGATGCTGGGAGTTCCCCATCTCCATCTCGAGGCTCGAGCCGTATGGACACGGACGAGCATGAAGCAGCCGGCTCGCGATGGGGCCATGCCACGCCCCCGACCAGGCAGCTCCTGAGCATCAACGACATCAACCTCAGGAACGAGCGGGAGCAGAACACCTTCAACGAGCTTCGGCTGAAGGAGTTCGAGCACACCCGTGTTTTTGAGCAGGACTTGCTCAGGGACATGGGTATGGATGAAGAATTCACGGAAGTCTTCCAGGCCATTGGCTGAGAGAACTCTTGGCACATCAACGAACAAGGTTCATACCTGCTCACCCTTGAGTTCCTTTCCACTTTGGTTTCAGATACTGGGGGTATTCGTTTTCGGTTTTTCAACCAAGAGTTATTTTGCTCTTGGAGGGATTTTAGTTCGGGTCTCAGATTTTCAAGCCGTTGTTCCTTAGACCCGAACAAAGCGCTGAAAAGATTTGATCGGGGGCGTTTTGGAAAAAGATTTCGGGAAACACCAACTGTCATGCGCCTCGCACAAACAATATCCATAACCCCACTTTGCAATTCATGCATCGTTGGGTGTCTATGACGGTATTCCCCCGAGCAGATTTGCGCCCTGTCAACACCATTGAGTTGCGGGTTCTCTTTGCCATGGTCAAGCAAATTCCCTATTCACCTGAGGTACAGCTTGTGGACCGAATCTGGGGACGTTATGTCCCTGTGAACTTCGTTGTCCTCGACACGTGGAACGATTTTGGTGCTTATCTTTCTATAGGAGATAAGTATTAGTTGACTAGTGTAGGCGTGGTGCCTATACTTGAGACTAACTTAGTTTATTCCCGTCGCAACGGAGGTGGTAGCCGGGAGGTGGTGACAGCCCTTACGGTCTTTGTAGTCCATCACGTTAGTTCCGGTGTCTTAGGACCCAAGGTTCAGGGTAGTCGGCACCCCTTATCATCCCTTTCTGTGTACTGATGCCCTATAGTCCCGAAGCAAGTATCTGTTCGTATCCTCTAAACTGCTCAGTAGTCGGTAGAATACTCTTACCAGACATGTACCCTATCTACCCTCCTATCTCTTCTCTTCCTTCCTTGTTGTCATCATCCACCCCACCCAGTCCATTTATCCACTCCATCTACCTTGGACAACTTAGTTTAGGATTAGTACACTTCTCGTTCCCCGTGGAAATCTATACCTTGGAATCCTCCCGGGTGAAAGCTACATCGGTATCCGTGCGCTTGCGGATTTATCTGTAGGCCGTAAGGAGTGCCAACAAGCTTTCTAGCACCGTTGCCGGGGAGCGGTAGCTGTTCTGATTCCGAACCCAAGTTGTCCGTGTATCCCACCACCATCCATCCTTATGGATTCCACCCTCACCTTACGTCAACACTCGGCTCCAAAGGGCGATTGTTTGGAGCCGCCACCATCATCACATCCCATATCCACACCCGACTATAAGCTACGTCCCGGCTTCATAGCCATGGTTCGCGAGCAATCGTTCTTAGGAACAAAGGCGAGAGTCCATACGCGGCATTTGCGTGAGTTTGAGCAACTCTGCTCATGCCTGACCATTGCGGGCATGACACAAGAGACACTCAAATGGAAGCTATTCCCGTTCTCATTGACGGGAGGAGCGAAGAAATGGTACTCTCTGGTTGTCGATACTATGGAAGGGAGCTGGGAGACCCTTAGAGAGAAATTCTGCCTAAATTTCTTCCCAGTTTCCAAGGTAGCTAGTCTCCAAATCGAAATTCTTACCTTTAAGCAATTAAAGGGAGAATTGTTAGGAACTGCTTGGGCTCGTTTCAAGCAAATAATGGCCTCAGGACCGGACCTAAGCCTACCAGAACCTGTTGTTTTACAACACTTCAGCCTTGGCCTCTGTCCCGCAGCCACCACTTTCTTGGACTCTGCTTCAGGAGGATCGTTCTTTCATCTGGTTCCTAGTGAAGCGAGCACAGTCCTGGAGTGCGTCTTGGACAACACTGGAGTCTATACCGAACTCCCTGATGAAGAAGAGAAGCATACTAAACCTGAAGAGCCTGTACACCAACAATCCAAATCTATCAGCCCTTCCATTCCATCAGAACCCGATGCTCAATTCGAACCACAACCTTACTCTAGCCTGGACTACTATCCTCCACTCTACACCGAACTTTGCACCCAACCATGCACATCAACACTTCCCGAAGCCTCGACCGAGGTTGTCAAAATGCCCAAAAGGATCAGAAGCATATTCTATGAAGTTATGGGCAATGACAGAGAAATCGGGTATGACCCAAGCCTCGGAATCAACATAATCTCTAGCTCTTTGGTGCGAGCGCAACTCCCCGATAAACCATGGTCATTATCTCAGAAACGTTTACGGTTCACATCGGGAAGGATCCTCGACTGTTTAGGGGTCCTGCGGGTCATACCCGTTAAGATTAGTGACCATGAACTTTTCTTGGATTTCCATATCTTTGACCTACCCACAAACTCCACTCATTCCATCTTTATTGGTAGGCCAATCATGAAAATCCTAGAAAATGCACCACATCAGCTAGTAGAGCCTAGGATCGGAGAAGAACTTGTTCCGGTCTCTTATTCTTATTCCTTGAACACACCTATAGAGGCGGAGCCCGATCCTGATCCTAAAGAGGTCTTGTCAACATCTTTGATAGACTTAGAGCAACCTTTCCTAGAAGAAGTTGCCCAATTCCTTATGGAGGAAGAAGAAATTCATCCTCCAATCGAGCCTAAGCCTCTTTCCTCTAGACTGAAGTACGCTTCTCTCTTTAAGGACGAATACACTCTAGTGACCATCAGTGATAGACCCCCTGGAACCCAACCGACTTCCATGGTCCTGGAGGAGGATCGATCAGTCTCAGGACACCCGATCCAAGATTTCAATGGGATTACTCCTAACCTTCATACACATTATATCCCTGTCTCATCTTACATTGGGGTCGCTAGGCAATTGTCACGGAGATTCAAAGCCAGAAGCCATCATCTTCCCCTGTCGTACTCCCTAATACGATCCACTGCCTACACCTCCCACGACTAAAAGGGGATTCATAGTTTCCTTGGCCGCACCGGGATTTATAGGTGTTTCATCGAAAATTTCTCTCAAAAAGCCCGGTCGTTGACCAATCTCTTAGCCAAGGAAACCCCTCTCTTCTCTGATCAAGAGTTCCCTTTCACACCCTCAAGAAAGCACTCAGTTTCGCTCCTATCATCCAGTCCCACGACTAGAGCAATCCACTAGAAATCATGTGTGATGCGAGCGATTTTGCCATAGGAGCTGTTGTGGACCAAACCAAGGACAAGAAGCATTATGCTCACTGGCCCCAGCTCAGCTATACAACCACGAGAAACAGGAACTCTTAGCAGTTGTGGTTGTTGTAGACAAATTCCGGTCCTACCAAGTTGGGGTTAAGGTCATAGTCTATTCAGAGAAAATGAGGGTTATAGCAAGAAACTAAGAACTACAATGACTAATTATCAAAACTTCATAATTTAAAACTATTATAAAAATTAAAATGGCAACCAATGGCATAAAGAATCATAATTAACGCTCCTCAAGGTCACTAGAGCCGTGGTACGCCACCATAGTTGACTTCATGGTGTTAGGGTATGTCCCATCAGGTGAAAATAGGAAAATATTGGTTTACGAGAACAGACATCACCAATGGGACAACCCATATCTCTTCCGGATACAAAATGGACTCAGACGATGCATACCTGCACCTAAGGCACATAAAACCTCGGAGAGGTATACTGGTGCACCTTATGAAGGACATTATGGAGCGTTCAGAAGGAAGGTCTCGCAATATGGAGATGCTAAGGAATTTAGCAAGAGATGCCCACACTGCCAAAAACACGGGAAAGAGACGCGAAGCCACTCACCAGCAATATTCAGTAGAAATCTTTGATGTAAGGGGAATAGACCCCATGGGTCATTTTCCTAACTCAGAGAACTACGAGTTTACTCTGGTAGCCATAGATCCCGTCTCTAGCTGGGAAGAAGCCAAACCCTACCGAGCCGCAGCCACCAGGCACGCTAAGAAAATGTCCAACGAAAACATCTTTCCTCGCTTTGGCATCCCTGGGCTAGTCATAGGGGCTCCCATCTCATTGACTCCATCTCCCGGAAATATCAAAGCTTGGGGCGCCGTATTCTATAGCCACACCTTCTCACCCCCAAACTAGTGGTCAAGCAGAACATCCAACACTCACATCAAGAACATTCTGCAAAATCGTCAATGAGATGGGTGTGCAGTAGAGAGATAGGCTCACTGATGCACTCTGGGCATACTAGACCACTCTAGTTGGGCAAACTAGGACAATTCGGCCGAACCATGCTGGTTCGACCGAAGGACCCCTGTTTTGCCCCTTGAGCATCCATTTGGACCCTAGATCCTATCTCTATCCCATCTTGTCTCAGAGTCGCTAGGAAAATGTTGGGAAAGTTGCTTGTCAATCTCGAGTCAGAAACCATCCTCCATCACTTTCCCGAAAACGACCAAGTGTTCACATTTCCCAGCCACCATCCTTGTCCAAAGACCATTCCTCCCCCAAGGGCTCCCTCTCCATAAGTATGACAAGTCCACTAACGAAGAAAGCCATGGAGGAGGGAGAAGAGAAACCCATGGTTGAAGAGCCTGAAAAAGAAATGGCACAAACCAGCCAGAAGTTGAGCAACCGGGATAAGAAGGTC
>OAMR01000698.1:325225-342036 GCA_900205405.1 Echinochloa crus-galli
ACATCTTCTCCAGAGCAGGCGCCATCATCTCCTCAGGCGCCACCTTCAGGGCCAATTACTCGGGCCCGTGCACGCGAGTTGAACTTTGTCATGATGTTGAAGAATGAAGGCCCAGAAGACTGAAGACAGGACCAACATGAGGCCTTGTGTTGGGTGCCTAGGGCTGCACCTTCCTTAGGGGCTGCGCCCCCTTTCCCTCTATTTAGATAGAGGCTTCCTTTCATTTCAGACTTGAGTTTTGTTTTACATCTAGCTTTAGCTACTCTCGAACACGCGCAAATCAGCGCTGTCTTGTGTGATTCAGAACTCTACCTTCGAGTGATATTAAGATTGCTCGCCTCTTTTTCTTGTTTGTTCTTCGATTGCGCACAGGAAACGATCTTCGTGATCAGGCTGATCTTGCAACCGCAAGTTCGGTAACCACAGGGAGTTGGTTCAGCGATTGCATTGGCGCTACGGGTTCGCTCGTCGTAGTCGGATCGTGAGGGTCAACTTCCACCAAGTCGAATTTATCTCCACTCACCGAAAGATCGGGCACTTCAGCTCTATCATAAAACCTGGGAGAGGTATCCTGGAGCACCTTATGAAGGACATTATGGAGTATTCAGAACAAAGGTCTGGCAATATGGAGATGCTAAGGAATTTAGCAAGAGATGCCCACACTGCCAGAAACACGGGAAAGAGATGCGAAGCCACTCACCAGTAATATTCAGTAGAAATCTTTGATGTAAGGGGAGTAGACCCCATGGGTCCTTTCCCTAACTCAGAGAACTACGAGTTTATTCTGGTAGCCGTAGATCCCGTCTCTAACTGGGTAGAAGCCAAGCCCTACCGAGCCGCAGCCACCAGGCACGCTAAGCAAATGTCCAACGAAAACATCTTTCCTCGCTTTGGCATCCTGGGCTAGTCATAGGGGCTCCCATATCATTGACTCCATCTCCCGGAAATATCTAAGCTTGGGGGAGCCGCATTTTATAGCCACACCTTCTCACCCCCAAACTAGTGGTCAAGCAGAACATCCAACACTCACATCAAGAACATTCTGCAAAAAGATCGTCAATGAGATGGGTGTGCACTAGAGAGATAGACACCGTAAAAGCACTTTGGGCAAACTAGACCACTCTAGTTTGGGCGGACAATTCGGGCAAACCATGTTGGTTCGACCGAAGGAACCCTCTTTTGCCCCCTTGAGCATCCTTTTGGACCCTTGATCCTATCTCCATCCCATCTTGTCTCGAAGTCGCTAGGAAAATGTTGGGAAAACTGCTTGTCGATCTCAAGTCAGAAACCATCATCCATCACTTTCCCGAACACGACCAAGTGTTCACATTTTCCAGCCGCCATGACCACCCAATCCTTATCCAAAGACCTTTCCTCACCCAGGGTTCCCTCTCATATCGACAAAAGTAAACCCCTAAAGCCATCTGATTGAACATCCGAGGAGGAGGAAGAAGAGGAGCCCATGGATGAAGAGCCTGAATGGAGATCTGGTGCAAACACACCAGAAATTTAACAATCTCGGTGAGAAGGTCACCGAAGGCGAGCCTTGGCAGATGAACAATGATGACAAGATCAATGTCCTCTGCCAAGAACTCACAGCTAAATTCAAGAGGCTCGCCAAAGCCACATGACATCTAGAGCCTTATGATCCATCTATAGAGTAGATGTCGTGTGGTTGTATCTTTTAGAACACCATTAGTTTCAATTTATTTCCAATTCAATTTCCCTTTGCTCAAATCATTGTTTAGGAGGTGCTCTAATTATTTCCCTTCCAAATATTTTATTTCCAATCTTAGCTTAATGAATAAATAAAATTGAAGTTGAATGCAGAAAGAATAAAATTGTCGCTCTGGTTGGTGCATTTGAGCCAACCGGAGATTGCCCTGTTTAACAGAAAGATACATGAGTACAGGCATGTCACAGTGGAGGAACATGACGAGAACGAGCAGGCTGACCAGCTAACTCAGTACCTTTCAAGGTTGAATCCCTACCAGTGAAGAGTCCAAGCTTGGGGGAGGACCCCCATCAGGTAAGTTCCGAAGTACTCAGCACTTTGGTCATTCAATTGAAAATACTTCCCTTGAATAAAATTAACTCCCAACCATGCATGGAATGAAACATATGCCTCTCACTTTGGAAATGATGAATAGTTGCTCTGTCATTAATTTTGCTAGTACTTTGTTGCAACTAGTTGCTCGACTATGCTTGAGTTATTTGGCATGAGTAGAAATGAACTATGCTTGAGTTATTTGGCATGAGTAAAAATGAACCTGAACCTTGTGGGAGCATTGGCCTTATTCCAAGTCTAGGTTGTTGTGGGGATTGATATAGTGAGACTTTGGTTGAATTCTATTTCTGCTCTAAGTATGGTGAAAATCTCGGATGTTTATGCTTTCAAAAAATAAAACAAAGTTCCTCATTGGTCAAAAATTCCTACCAGAGCCATATGATAGAATTAATTCTAAACTTTCTACCATATGTTGACCATATGCTGCTTGTCATCTTAGCGAGCTTTGTCAAATTGTTGTGACCTTAGTGAGGAATCTTTCATGCTTCTAAGATCGAGATTCACATACACTCCACCTCTCACTTGCAATTCCTACTTGGGAGTTAGCAAAACCATACCATCATCCATTCCATAAATAAAATTTCATGTTCTTTGATTCCCTCTCTGAATATCTTTGAAGTAGAGGCATGGGCTATGCAAAAAGAAAAAAAAAGAAAAGCATGCCAAGTGGCATGGCAAAAATATGAGAAAAAGAAAAGCATGCCAAAAAGGCATGGCAAAAAAAAAGAATAAAAGATAGCCCATGCTCTCGAAAAATAAATAAAGGAGGGGAAGAATCATTCCATGAAGTTCCACCAAATTCCACTCCACATATTCCACTCCGCATATTCCACACACTTGCACTTCTCAATCTAAGAGTGTGATTTGATTCTCCTAAGGTCCGGTTTTTGACTTAGCAAAATATAAGATGCTTGTATGCCGTCATTCTTTGTCCCTGAGCCACATAAAAAGCCAAGTTAGATGTTAGGATGAAAAGAAGGCAAAGCCTTTGGTGAGGAATCAAATACATTTGAGCGATTGAGTGAGCCAATGAGGAACAATTTATCTTTTCACAAAAAGGGGTGAAAACTCCGAGATAGGATCCTGAAAAGAGTAGAGTGGACTGAAACTAAGTTAGACTATTCATCCTTTCAACCGCCCAAGATAAGGAGATTGCTATAAGCCCCATATGTAAAATGGTGAATTAATACTTTGCTAGTGATTCAAGTAAAATTTGAGTACTAGTTGTTTATAAAGTTACCTGCAAGAGAAATGACATTGTAGCAACTCCTGATCCACCGAGCCTAAGTTTTTATCTTTGCTCGAGGACGAGCAAAGAGCTAAGCTTGGGGGAGCTTGTTGGGGGTCGTTACAACCCAATTTCGACCACCAATACTCGGAAATAAATGAGGCTTTATGTAACATTCCATGTACTTAGGTTTTATTTCTAATGGAGTTCCACGAGTTTTGGTGAGTGTCGCTTGTGCAGGTACGATAACGAGAAATAAATGAGGCTTTATGTAACATTCCATGTACTTAGGTTTTATTTCTAATGGAGTTCCACGAGTTTTGGTGAGTGTCGCTTGTGCAGGTACGATAACGAGAAATACGTGTTATAGGGGCCGGAAATGACCGATTCGATCGAACGACACGTTCGGCCGATTACCCCCCCTTAGCCGTACACAACGAGAAGCACAGCCAGAGGCCGTCCACGTCATCGACAACAAGCAGTAACCAGGCATGACACGTGGACCACTGACACGTGACCTCTGGGCCCAAAACTACACGAAGCCCATCAAGATAAAGCAACCAGAAGGTCCAGGAGGGAAAGGCGATGCAGGGGAGCGCTGCTGGGCCAAAACCCCAGTTCGGCCGAACGGATTGGTTCGGCCGAACGGGCCACTTCGGCCGAACCGCCCCAAGACAATGCACCGACCCTGAGCCGCCTTAGCACCAAGGCGGTGCCACATGGCACTTCGGCCGAATTGCTCGGTTCGGCCAAACCGGCATATTCGGCCGAATGAGCCGGGCACCGCCATGAGCTTACTTGGCGCCTGCTCCAGCTCCACATCCTTGGTTCCACTATAAATAGAGCCCTCCTTCACCTGCAAAGACACACAACTCAAAAGGAGAAGAAGAGTAGGCGTCGCTAGGTTCCGCCACTCATATCAGTAGTAATAGGGAGAGAGGAGAGGTGAGCGTCCCGGGGAGGAGCCGGAGTATCGGCCCCTCTTCCCACTGTACCTCTACGGATGCGGCTCCACTTCGAGTGACATCCGGGTCATGTCTGGTAACTCTTGTATCTCTCTCTGATTAATTGAGCATTCAGTTCTTACATTCATTTACTTGTTTCGTTCTTCGTTCAGTGCTTAGTTGATTGGTATAACTGTATACTGGTTGCTTAGCCTGGGTGCTTATCTTACTATAGGAGATAAGTAGTTATTGACTAGTGTAGGAGTGGTTCCTAGACTTGCCAGTAACCTTAGAATCCGCCCGTCGCAACGGAGGTGGTAGCCGTACGGTGGTGACAGCCCTTACGGTCTTTGTAGTCCATCACGTTAGTTCCATTGTATTAGGACCCAAGGTTCAGGGTAGTCGGCACCCCTTCTCATCCCTTTCTGTGTGTCGGAGGCTCTGTAGTCCCGAAGCAAGTATCTGTTCGTATCCTCTAAACTGCTTAGTATTCGGTAGAATACTCTTACCAGACCTGTACCCTCTCTATATTCCTATCTATTCTCTTCCTTCCTTGTTGTCGTCATCCACCTCACCTAGTCCATTTATCCACTCCATCTACCTTGGACAACTTAGTTTACGATTAGTACACTTCTCGTTCCCCGTGGAAATCGATGGACAACTTAGTTTAGGATTCGTTTAGGATTAGTACTCTTCTCGTTCCCCGTGGAAATCGATACCTTGGAATACTCCCGGGTGAAAGCTACATCGGTATCCGTCCGCTTGCGGATTTGTCTGTAAGCCGTAAGGAGTGCCAACACACGCCCGTCCTCGGTGGATCAAGACATACTCTCACCCATGTTTCTCATAAACGCCGTCGGCCCGTCGGTAACCACTGCCAAGCTAGAGCCGTACATGCTACTTGTCCAAGACTAGAGCCATTATAGTTCTGGCGGTGGCGACAGGCTCCTGTGTTGCAGCTTTAAGAACCAGTCCTTAGGGAGAGACACTAGAACAAAGCACGAAGCACATTCTCTAGCTCCATGATCCGTGTTGCTAAAAAGCAAGTTTTATCATCATGTTGACGTGAACCATTAAATCAAGATTAACAATTAAATAATGATGATAGTAGCTGCGCATAGCAAAGGTTCTACCCATATGCATAAACCCGGGGAAATCAAGGAACAGGATAAGGAAGACTAGGTACGACCTTAGAGGTACATCAAATTAGACACATGCATGTATGAAATAATTTATTACAAGTGAGTAGGTAGCAAGGATTGTCCGTGCTATAACTTGCCTCAGTCCATAGTTTAATCACTCATAGTCTTCAGCTCTTGATCTTTAACCTCTTCTCCTTGACAACACTTGAAGTGTGTTCCCTCTACTTGAAATCTCTTGATGACGTTCCTCTACTCACAACAATCATCGGCACAGACATGCAGCTAAACAAGCAAAGAAACAATATACAACTAAGAACAATACACCAAAAAAAGCAAAAGCTTTAAAAGACCGCGCTAAAGGATAGGACTTGGTTCGATGGTCACGCGAGCACAAGAATCGTTGAAAACGGAGCAACAGTTGAAAAGATACAACTATCGGAAGATTTGTTTTTAATGAAGGACTATAGCTTCATTTATTTTAATTTAAGTAAAAACCATGTAGCAATAATGAATACAAATTATATTTTTAACCTTTAGAAAAGATGAAGTAAACTTAATCATATTTTAATTACAAATGTTCAAGCACAATTTATTTAATTTAAAACGTTAACTTGAAATGAAGCATGTGAGAGCATCTAATCGATTAACTTTATGAACCGTGTTGAACTAATAAGTATTATGATAGAAACATATTTATGTTGATATTAACCACATTAACATCCATGTCAAAAAAAACCACATTAACATTCATTTATGAAAAGCCCAAGTTTAACTCTAGGTTGCTTTTAATTAGAAAAGCTAGTTGTCTTCAACATTAATCATATTAATATTATTTATAAAAATCGAGATACAACCTAGCCAACTTTTATTTATAAAAGTGATTGAAAATTAATTAAATTAATATTTAACATGAAAACCGAGTTTAAACCTTAATTATGTTTTAATTAGAAAAACACATTGAAATAAACTTTAATCAAATTATTGTTAAATAAAATTCAGAAATAAAATAAATGTTAAATAACAGTGCTAACGTGTAGTTTAAGTTGACATGAATCTAACGCAACGAGAATGGATCGAATCGGATATAAAACGTGGAAGATATGGGCTAAACAAGATTGAAGGACCTATTCGCAAATAACCATAGACTACAGGGGCTAGCTGAAGGTTTTCGCAAGGCTCAGCAAACAGTGCCGCAAAAACAACAATGGCTGGGGTTAGATCTGACAAAAGGCTCGGGCTGGGTTTATGTGCAGAAGTTTAATTGTTCCAGGGGGTTTTCCGTGAAAGACGCAAGACACATGAAGTAGATCTAAAATTTATGTGATTCCTCAGGGACCTAAATGCAGATCTGTCATCTTCTTCCTAGCGGAGGCGCTCGCTGGCGCTTGGGTGGCTCGGCCCACCGGCGCTAGGTGGACAGGGACCATAGGAGAGAGGCGGAATAGGGAGATGAGATCGAGGGGACCGCGAGGAGGTTCTTACCAACGGCGTAGCTGAACGGAGGCGGCCGGATTTTGGCCGGCGGCGGAATTGGTGGCCGGCGGCGAGGCCTTCACGTGGGGAAGCTCCTCCAGCAGACGAAGGGAGGCGATGACTGGCGGCAGAGCTTCGCATCGACGAGGAGGTGCTCGTGGCGTCGGCCGTTGGCTCCAAGAGCGACGAAGCTTCGCGAATCAGCGGCAATGGCGCCGGCGGCGGCATTCGACACAGAGAGGAGAGGGCGGCGGTGCTCGGCACAGAGAGGAGAGGGCGGCGGTGCTCGGCACAGAGAGGAGAGGGCGGCGGTGGTGTTGAGGGGTGGCGGCGATAGGCGGCGGGCTTAAATAGGCCTGAGGGAGAAGCAGAAGGGCTCGGCAGGCGGGGTGGCACAAACGCCGAGTCGGCCGTGGCACGCACGCCGAGATGGGCGGCGGCGCTGACGCGCTGCGCGGGGGCGGGGATGCGCTGCGGACCGGCGCAGGGCGAGCTGGGCCGGAGCTGGGGTGGCGGGCGCTGTGGCTGGGCTAGCAACGGACCGGGGGGGATAGCTGGGCCGGCTCGGGCGAGGGAGGGGGAAGCGGGCCGGGTGAGCGCGCGGGGGCAAGCTGGGCTGAGCCGCTCTGCTGGGCCGCGGGGAGTGAAGTATGGGCCGCGACGGGGTGAAGAGGAGGGAGGGAACACAAGCCAAGGGGAGAGTTGGAGGGGCAGAATCGAACTCAGGGCCAAACAACTTTTCTAGAGCTCGAACAAACGCAGTTCAAATGCGAATTTAAATTAGATTTAAATTCCAATTGAACTACACACAACCAAAACTCAATGCAGCCAGCATGAATGCAAGACACTCAATATGAAGTCTATATTGCTTTAATTTAATTTAGAAAACAAAATTTTCCTATACGAAATTCCCTGTAAATTTTATAAAGCTTCAAAAATTTTAGAGAATTGAGAAAAATGTTTTAGTAATTATGACAAAAAATTCACATCCCAAAATCTGAAAATTTTGGGGTGTGACACCAAATTGGCCAATTCTATCCCTTTCAGTACATATTTATCAATTATGTACCTGCATATTGGATATCCACCAAAACTCGTGGTACTTTATTAAAAAGTAAACCTAAGTGTATGGAATGATGCATATAACTTTATTTATACCTGAGAATTGATGGTCGAAATCATATCGTAACCTAACAGGGTTGTCTGTGGCGCCGCCGACGGTGGTGCGGCCGGGCTCGAAGGGCCTTTCACGACCGCGACGTGGCCTATAGGTCCGGCCGACAGAGGCGCCGCCGAGGATGCATCCAAGCCCGAAGGACTAACGTTGTTGAAGAAAGGCGGAGTGCCTCACCGTGCCTCCATGGTGCTTGTGCCGGCAGTGCAAGGTCCAGCCTAAAGGCCAAACCTGGCATGAACGAGGCCGGTGATGTATATATGGCGGCGTTGCGGCCCATGTGCGCTCGGAGGAATTGCATGTAATATTTGGCATTGGTGCCCCGCGAGCTGCTGTCTATCGAGGATGCGCCGGCCACCCAACCATAGAAACGACATCCACGGCGACAGCGATGTACAGTCGACGTCCTGCAGGGCGTCGTCCGTGGCGTGTGAATCCCGATCGACGGAAGTCGATACAGGGACATGCCTCCAACACCGCTGGCCGTGAAGAGGAAGGACTAGGAATCCATTGTCTAGTTCATATCAAGCTGAGAATGGTCCGGCATCCGAACCAAATCCAACCCGTGCCGTATAATTATTAGGTGGCCGACCGATCCAACCCAAACTACTTTCCTAGCTTGAGGATCCAAATCGAATCGGTCCGTCTGTGCATTAGCTCCAATCCAAACCACCCCATTTTAGTTGAACCCGTTTCCACCCATTGGTCTCGGTCCATCTCAAGCCAGACTACCGCGAGCAAAACCAGCCTACCGTAAGTAGTTCGGTCCATCTCAAACCAGATTACCGCGAGTAAAACCAGGCTTCCGCGAGTAGTACTAACACTACTACTACTACAGAACAAGTACTACTGCTACCGCGAGCACTTGATGAATGCCATATAATATAGTGGTAAAAAATAACGGAAATAAAGAATAAATCCTTAAAGTTACTGCATACGCATCCATATTACAATATGAGCTGTCTTCAACATTCCAGATAGCCATGTCGACAAGAACTGATCAGGTACTTGCAAAAATAAAATGGACAGGAAATAAAAAACATCCTAGGCATGAACAGATCATTTGATGGAATGCTTCAAAAGATGAGTGGCCTCCTGTTTCTCCAGACCTTATGACTTCCCAGAGAAAACGAGAGACAACAAGCCCTTGCACTAGCAACCATGCCAACTCTGAATGGTGAAAACAGAAACATATCCTTAAGATATACATGAGCTGGACCACATAATGTTGGCAAGTCAGGTTCAGAAAAAGAAGTGAAGCAATTGTATGTTGGCAAGTCATGGCAACAGATAATTTTTTTAAAAAACTTGAACAAGCAGAAACATCTTACTGCTAAATCTAGAAAAAATCAGAAGTACTGGACAAGGTAAAGAGCAGCCAAATAATCTAAACAGAGTAGGACAAAAACCTGACCATCAAAGAATGAATAGAGATTTGTTATTCCTCTTCATGTTGGGGTTCTGAATCTTCACCTAAACATCGTGATTAGTAATCAGAGAATAGACTGGAACATACAAGTGAAATAAATACGATATTTTTGTAAAAGAAAGTAATTGTACCTTCACTATCAACACTTTTCATCATAAATAACCAATCCTTCGCACAAACCAGAGACTCCAGCATTTCCGGCGTAAGTGAACGTCTATGATCTCCAAGAATTCTTCCCCCACAGCTGAAAGCAGATTCGGATGCCACAGTACTAAGTGGAATTGCAAGAAAATCGCGAGCCATAGCTGATAGCACAAGATATGTTTCTGCCTTGCTCTTCCACCAGGATAAAACATCAAAGCCTTTTATGTCATCCTTAGGTTTTTCATCTAGATAGGTATCAATCTCAGACTTTGGTGCACGTGCACCCATCCGTTGGGACTTGTATTGAGCAAATTCAGCTTCAAGCTTCCTTTTCCCTAAAACTGGTGAGCCCATGACCGATATTTCACTAACACATGTCACGATATTTATGCTGCTTGTCCTTGGACATTGTTGTTCGTACCGTCTAAAGTACCTTCTCATCCACTCCACGGCGGAGTTCACACGTGTACAAATATGTTCTGCATTTTTGCACACTTTTTCAAAAAAGAACTCCAAGTAACATGTCTTCCTTCTTGGATCTAATAGAGTGGCAATCACTAGTGCTTGGTTAAATGCTATCTCTTTGTTCCTTCTACGTGGGGTTTCTTCATTGTGAGGGCCATCTTCGTCTGGCAAACTTTATCATCCCCTCACGACAAACTTGTGGGTCAAATACAAAATTTTTTGCTTGAGGCTGCTTGGTAATTGTGGCTTGGAATCTCTTTCTGACAGAATCATCAATTGCGGGGCAAGCATTACTGATATGACTTCTTAGACTGCTCGTGCCAGATTTGGTGCTTAAAGTAAGTCCACAATACTTACAAACAGCCTTTAGTTCACCATCCACCTCCAGTAAATTTTGCTCATAGTGGTCCCAAACAGTCGACCTTGTCCGACGTGTCCTTTGAGATGTGTGGGTCTCTGTAGAGTCTTGAGTTTCTAAACTGCTAGAGGCATTTGATAACATGTTCACCTGCTAAACACATAATAGCATCAATTTAAATAGACTAGTCATATAGCTGTGTTATACAATGTAAAACCTTAAAAACCTTCTACTGACAATATCAATACTACTACACTTCAAGCAAGCAGAAGATGGTAATACTAATCAGAAGCAGCATGGTACTAGGATTGCCAAATAAAAAACTCATAGGCATAATGGCAGATGTACGGCAACTGAAATAGATCTACTCATGATAGCAGTTCACATCCACGAAATCGATCCATACCTTTATCGAGGGAGAGAACGAATCAAATCAGTGAATAAACGGTTCGTAGCCCACAGATCAGAGCCATATAGAACCAAACTGTTGAGGCCCATACCAAACCGACTCTAACCATGCTGACTCATAATCCAAACCAAACCGATCCATTTATTGTCTGGCCCATTCTTAACCAATCCAATTTCCCTCGGAATGGAATCCGGACCATTAACCGGTTACAGCCCGAACCGTTCTCAGCTTGAAGTTCATAGAAACAAAAGTTACTGGGTTCCATTTCTTACTTAGTGACGTGTGTGAGGCCTTATGCCTCTGTACTTCTCGTGCGCTTAGTAGTAGGCAAAGTGACTGATAACGTGTTTAGAGTGAAACTATAGAAGGAATGGAATGAATGGATTGATTCATTGATGGAGGGAAAAGTTTACATATATATATATATACATATATATATATATATACATATATATATATACATATATATATATATAGGACCGGTCTAATTAACGCGCTGCGCGTTAAATAATATTTAGCGCGCTCGACGGCAGGCAAACGGAGCTACCGTGAACGTGATTTTGATAGTGTTTTTACTTCCTTTCTATGAAAAGAAGTAAAAGTGTTGTACCAGGAGTATTTCATAGGGAATTTAATTCTTAGTTGTTCCGTCTGCCGTCAAAGCCATAATAAATTGTTTTCGCAACAGATCTTGCGTCGTTTTGAGTAGATTGTTTGTGCGAACGACATGATTTATATTCGAAAAATTGCCACGGTTGAAAATCATCTATTTGGCTTTGGCTTGATCTAACATATCTATTGATGCATAGAGATGATATGGCCGTAAAAATGTGAGGATTTTGTTCCCGCAGCCGTAAAATTGATCCGCATATATCTTGCTAGCTGGGCGGGTTATTTAGTAGCAGCTAATAACACTTACACGCATGCAACGAGAGAGATTTCAGGAAGTTATAAACACACATGATGGTAGGAATTCAAACAACGTGCATGCAGTCAATCACATGATTGCAGAGAGAGACATAGATAGTAACACTTTTGATAAAGAAGCACATGAAGTATATCATAAATATTACTCCTTCATTTGAATGCGAGAATTATCTGTTGCGGGATCAAAGAAAATAGCAAGGCGATAAGCAAGGTCATTGCACGCGCCAGGCATGCATGATCTAAAGACAATTCTTTTTCCTAAGAGAAAATTACTAATTTGTATATGGTAAATTACTCCACTTGCCTTTGCAAATACAAAGGTGGAAATTTATTTCTTTTCTAAATTTTACTCATTTTGTGTCAAATATTATTGGTCATGTTTATGGTTAATTACTCCATTTATCTTTATATAGACATAATTATGAAAATTATTTCGTGTTTTAAAAACAATTACGGCTTTGGTCTGAAAGGATTATTCTTTGTGCATGTGGCTAATTACTCCCAGTAACGAGGGTATTTTTCTACTATTTGGAGTAATAATCTTCCATACAAGAGTAGTATTTTCTATACAGGGTATTTGCTTTCATACCGGGGTATTTTTCTACTATTTCCTCATGTTATGGGTGTTTCCCAGTTGAGAAGGAGTACTTTCCAAAATGCCAAGAGCATTTTTTAACTGAGTAAAGGACTATTTATTTTCGAAATATCAGGAGTATTTTATCAAAGTTACTGTTGTATTTTCTATTGATTAGGGTAGTATTTTTTTAATTGACAACGGGAGTACCTTCTTCGATTGTCGGGAGTATCTTCTCAAATGCCACGAGTATTATTAAAAAAACAAGAGGAGTGCTAATCTATAACCGAAATAGGTATGCTGGAGTATATAATGATAGACAGACAAAACTGTTAGCTGCTCAAATCTTCACAAACGCATACATATGGAGCCATGGAACGAGAGTGGGATCCCTCATGTCGTGGCAACATTGACTGTCGTTGGCTTGGCTCTACCGTCTACCGGTGACAGCTAGGCTGCAATGCGAGGGATTCGCTGTCGCTCCATCACGGGTATCACGTGATTGCAGGGAGAGAGACATAGATAGAAATACTTTTGATAAGGAAGTAATTAGTCATAAAACATGGAGATTAGCCATTAAGTAGGGAGTAATTTTGCATAGCACATGACGTATATGATAAATATAGTAGAACGATGATGATCCGTGAGAAGAACGATGATGATCCGTGAGAAGAACGATGATGATCCGAGCCTTGGCATGCAGCGCTGCAGATGAGACAGATCAAATGAGAAAAATCTATAAACATGCATATGAGAAATAGAGAAAAAAAGGTGTTGTTTTCATGTTCACGAACACGTCTCGTATCTGCACACATGAGAAACGGAGGAAAAAGGTCAGGGAGCAGAACTGATGTGGTAGAAAAAATTCAGCATGGTTACCAAGATCGAGAGCTTTTGACCCCAGCTGCAGCTGATGGCCGCGACTGTGTAGCCGTCGCTCAAGCCGTGCCCGCGGTGCTGCCCATCGCTCGTGAGCGGCCTACCGTGACTCTGGTGAGCGGCGTGCTGTGACTGCCGTTCTTGCCGAACTAGAATACTTGACATGAGAAAAAGAGAGAGAAATTAAAATAAGATACTCTGTATGTCTGTATCTCTTTATAGTTACACGGTCACATGAATTCCTCTTGAATTTTTTGATCCGTGCATGCATGGAGTTGATTAAGTCAATTGATCTTAGGGCAATTAATGCATATTTGACCATCCAAATAATTTTGATATGTGCATGCATGCGCTGGAGTAGGGGAATTTTGGGATCCGCACATGCATGGAGTTGATTAAGTCAATTAATCTTAGGGCAATTAATGAATATTTGACCATCCAAATAATTTTGATATGTGCATGCATGCGCTTGGAGTAGGGAGTAAAAATTGGAAGCTAGTAATTACGACCGGTGCTACCATTAATGATGTTGGACGGCGCTCCGTTAGATGTTGAATAATATTCAACGCCATGGTTGTTGAATATGAGTTCCCTATATATATTATAGGTAACTGATATTCAGTACCCAGCGCGCTAAATATTATTTAACGCGTCGGCGGAGCTCCGCTGCCCTCCGGCGAGATTCCACGGCCGTAAAAACATAAGCATGATTTTACTTCTTCAATACCAGTAACCGCATCTAACATTACTCCTAACTCATAAATGCATGCATGCACACATAAAAGCAAAGCAAATTGACGTATGCACAGCACATTAATTGGCCTTTAGATCAGAATTGGAGATTAATTCTAAATACAAAGTTCATCTTCAGAGTCATCCACTTATCATCGCCGTCCTGGATCGGCACACGCATAACCTTTCCTAGTCGAGTCACAGGTGGATCTGACCTCCGAACGCATGCACGATCAGTTGCCTACTTTTCATCCCACGTGTGCAGATCCTAGGAATGCGTGTGTCAAATGCTGGTGATTGCGGGATGTGTCTTGCTCCGCCATGCGTGGACTTTGGGGCCTCAACATGTTGAGACAATCACGTGGGCATAAAGAGTAAATCTTTTTGACTTGCTTACATGCATGCAACATTGACCAATCATTTAATATGAGAGATTTCAGGGTAGGTTAACACTTGCATGTGCGAGAAGAGAGAGGGAGAGATTTAATGGAGAGCTTTTAATTAGGGAGCGGATGCCTTATGTATGGAAACAATTACTCCGCTCATCTATATAAAGACAATTTTTTAAAATTATTCACTATTCTGTAAGAGTACACTTTGTGTGTATGGATAATTACTCCATTTTCACGTGTAAAAACAAGTAAAATTACTTCTTGTCCTAGAAGATTACTCAATTTGTGCATGAAGGCCACCTTGCCGGACACCGGGCAGCACCACCGTTTACATGTGGCCAGGTGTGCTGACGAGCATATGTCCGATGAGTGGCGTGTCGTCCTTGCCGAACGGTCGTTGGATTTCTCGACATTGGAAAAGCTGAGACTCCTACGAAGATACTTTAACCAACAAAAAATCAATAATATTTTATTATGTACAGTATGTCAGTGATCAGATGCAAGTTTCTCACAATTTTCGAGTATTCTGTGTAAACCAGTGCTAAACTCCGTGGCTCATGTAGTTTATATTTTCTCCATCTCTACATCAAACGAGAGAAAAAAAAACCATAAATTCCTAACGTTGTGTACCTGTGTAGAATCAAAATCATGAGAGAATGGAGACATAACGTGCAGATCCTCATCCGGGAATGATCGTGGTGTTTGCAGCTCTAGGCCTAGATTGCGCTGCTTGTGCCGATCGCATCTGTGTTTCGCTGCCGACAACGTTTGCTGCTGTTGGAGGATGGAATCCATAAAAAATTTCGCAACAAAGTATTACCACATGTACATAAAAAAGCCACTGTTAAAGCGATCAGGAACCTGAATCAAGGGAGCCAATGGCGAGGCTGTAGAGGAATGAGGATGATCCACGGAGTCTGCACCGTGCAGTGCGGAAGGCTGCCTCGCCGGACACCAGCGGCACCACGGCCTAGCTGCATGTGGCCACCCAGTACAAGGTGGATGAAATTCGCCGAAAGAGGTGACGATGAGTATCTGGTTCATGGGTGGTTTGCAGTCCTAACCGAATGGCCAGCTAGAATGCTCGACTGGGAAAGAAGGAGAGAGAAATCAAAAGGAGACATGCATGTCCTTTATATTTGTATGCACAGGGAATAGTATTTCTCGTCAAATTATTTTTTGGTGTTGTGCATGCGTGCATGGATAGTTGATTAAGTTAATTAATCTAAAGGCCAATTAATGTGCTGTGCATACGTCAATTTGCTTTGCTTTTATGTGTGCATGCATGCATTTATGAGTTAGGAGTAATGTTAGATGCGGTTACTGGTATTGAAGAAGTAAAATCATGCTTATGTTTTTACGGCCGTGGAATCTCGCCGGAGGGCAGGGGGGAGCTCCGCCGACGCGTTAAATAATATTTAGCGCGCTGGGTACTGAATATCAGTTACCCCTCTCTATATATATATATAAAATAAGGGTACCATAGTTGCCACCGTCCATCGAAGAGACAAGCCCTTCAGAAAGGCCCATTCATTTAGTACTGCTATTTGATCACTCTAATATATTATTCTAATATATTTTGTAACAGTATATACAGCCGCCTAGCACTACTCCAGAGAAGGCCATTACAAACGGTTCCCAAAGCCTGTCATAAACGGTTTTGAGAACCGTTTGTGATGTTCCTTTGTGATGCCCCGGGCATCACAAACGGTTGAACCGTTTGTGATTTCCTGCGTCCGAAATAAACCCCAAAAAATACGAAAACATTAGGAAAAAAAATTTATTTTCACGTGCAAGTCGTGCCATTTTTCAGGTTCGAACTCGCAACCTCTCCCTCGCGTGTAGCCTCCTCTACCACTGCACCTGTCCATCACCTGTAACTAAATAGCGTTCCGATTCCTATCATATTATACCAGACCAAGTTTAAATTGCTTGTTTGAGGCCCTAAACGACTTCAAATCAAAATCTGTTGAACTACAAAGTTTCCTAACTTTTCGAAACCTACAACTTTCATGTTGACCGTTTTTTCATCCGAGGCCGTTTACGAAATTTGAATTTCAAATTTGAGAATATTCAAACTTAGATCTAGCAACTAGATGACTTTAAATGACAAAGTTGTCAACTATAAAGTTTCATGACTTATCGAGATCTACAACTCTCATGTTGACCGTTTTTTCATCCGAGGTTGTTTGGAAAAACACAAATTTTAAATTTTGATTACAAACTTACTTTTCATTAGTAAAACGATTTCAAATTAAAAAGTTGTCAACTACAAAGTTTCATAACTTCTGAAGATTTACAACTTTCATGTTGACCATTTTTCCATATGAGGTCGTTTGGAAAAACTCAAATTTCAAAGTTTGAATACAAACTTACTTTTCATTAGTAAAACAATTTCAAATTAAAAAGTTGTCAACTACAAAGTTTCATGACTTCTGAAGATCTAACTTTTATGTTGACCATTTTTCCATAC
>OAMR01000698.1:346271-369158 GCA_900205405.1 Echinochloa crus-galli
ATCGAGGTAGTCTTGTTGGTACAACTGATATAGATAGAGTAACATTGTTCACAAATCTTATAGGTCTCTCTTATAGTTTTAGAAACTATAACTCTATGAGAGAGATAGATTTTATGAACAATATTCATATGAATTTGTCAAATGAAGAAATGACCAAAGTGAAAGTTGTGCATCTTGAGAAGCCATACAACTTTGTAGTTCAACATTTTTTGATTTGAAGTCATTTACTATTTCAAAATATGGTTTGAACGTGTACCATACACATCATCATAAAGGGTTCAAAAACCGTTTGTGATGAGGGGCATCACAAAGGGTTCGTATTACGAACCGTTTGTCCCAACATCACAAACCGTTTTGGCAAAACCGTTTGTGATGATGCCGTTTGTGATGTCACTTTCTGTAGTAGTGTAGAGGAGGGCATGCGCAACGAAACGCACGTTCCGCCCTAGTCATTAAGATTGGCCAAGCTGATCACTTGAGGGGATATGTCGGATTGGCTAATATAAACTATGTGGGCGGTAGCATGTCATAAATCGTTGTACACTGTACAATATTCGGAGATAGGCATATATTTTAGACTATACTCGAGAAAAAAACATTAACAAATTAATCATATATTATTCATCCTAACTAACTAGGAATCATCCAATATGTAATCCTACTCCTTAACTATATAATTCAGGTGAAGAACCTCCTCCAAAACAAAGAATTCTACTGAATAAAACGTCACAATACAAACCATTGTGCACAGGACGAAGAATGTAACCAATATATCAATAGCTAAGTAAGTTTGTGCTAGCAAATATGATGAATATAACCAATATACCAATAATCAAAGACAAACAACACATGTTCGTAATGCAAATGGTACATATGGATGTGGCCGCATATTCAAGCAGCTTCAAGATACATAGTTATATGCACTCATAGCCAGTTGAGAAATAAGGGATCGTCATTCTCCAAGCGCAAAGGCAGTGGCATCGAAGCTGTCAGAGAGTCCAGTGCCGGTCTTGAAGGTGACCTTCTCCGGTGAGGACTCAGGAACATACACCTCCACCACGCTGAGCCATAGGAATAGCTCTTTGGTCTTGACGCCGGCGATGTTCTTCAGCTTCCCCTTCTCAGCGAAGGCCGTGACCTCACTGGCGTACGTCACGGTCTGCTTGATCTTCTTGAAGGTGTGCTCCACCTTCTTCTTCCTCTGCACCAGCCACATGAACCCGTCCTCGCGGTTGTAGCCGAACTCCTCAATGTCCTCCATGGGTAGCAGGCCCTTTGGGAGGCCAAGCTCCTCGAGGAGCTCGATGGACTTCTTCCTGCATATGGCGTCTCCATTGACAACCTCGGCGCCGGCACGGTGGCTCTCAATTTGCGATGCCATTGGACTCTGGTTTCCCGCTAGCTAAGCGATTGACTTGTGGAACTTGTGTGTGCAAAATGAGTTGGGCTTGTTGTGGAATGAAGATGAGATATAGGGAGCACCTTATATAGATATATAGAGCGTAGATGGGCATGCCTGTGCTTGAGTCGTTGCCGTATTAAGAGGGCGGCACAGGTCGCCGTACCTGACTAATTGGCCATGCCAGCAAGGTCAGGCACCAAGTCGCTGACCAGGTCGAGTCGATCCACACATATAGACACGGACTAAGGCGTCCGAGCATGCAAATGTCACGAGGAGTTTCGCATCTTTGCACGGTACAAGCCGGAAGCCGCACACCACGCACGACCCTGCTGTAGCCGGCCAAAGATGACTAACTGGACCAGAAACAGCCGTACAGGCAGGAGGCTCTAATCCTGCCCAATTCCTCGCTCAGGCTTCACACGTCACATCTGAATGTGATTTCGGTATGGGTGTACATCACTCAGGCCTTGTTTTTTTTTAGAAGAACTCAGGCCTTGTTTAAATCTAAAGCTTGGTGCTGGGCCAAACTTTAGGTTTGGTAATAAACTTTAGGTTACGGTAGCATTTCGTTTGTATTTGTAAATAATTATTCAAATATTGATTAATTAGGCTTAAAATGTTCGTCTCGCAAAATACAATAAAACTGTGTAATTAATTTTTTATTTCATCTATATTTATTACTCCATGAATGTGCCGATATTTTGATGTGATGAAAATCTTCTTTTTGTACAGTGGAATCTAGGATGGAATTTGGGAAGTAAAACGAGGGCCCAATATCCTTTTTTCCTTCCACACTACGCGTCTGAAGATGTATGTAGCTCGCAGTTGCGTTCCACTCAAGTGCACTTGTAAGATTAAACTGGAATAATTACACATAAACATAAATATAGGAGAAGCACATATAGAAGACATTCAGGGGCCTTGCAAACATAAGAGCATATTTCTTCCCAGATTTGGGCAAGCACGGTTTCACACAGTGGCAGACCAGAAACTTTTTAGAGCCTGGGCGAAACATAGCAACCCATAACAAGTTCACAAAGATATCGATCACTAATATAAGCATAGTTGTAACACAATAGTTTTTGAACTAAAATCATTGTTCACTACAGAAGCAAATATGCATACACTAAGAAAATAGAGATATAACAGAAATTGTGTCAGTACGACTAGGATAAATTGTTCACTAATAATCTGCCAACAAAAATTCCAATAGGATATCTCCAAAGGAGACACTATCCAAGTTTATGGGTACCAGGCAGCTGCACGAATGGGTAAACAGGGCACACAGATGAGATGATGATCAAATGACTTACGATCTATCAATCAACTTCGACTATTCAGTAAAAATGTAGAGAAAAAGACCACACAAGTTTAATTGGTGTATGAACACCGAGCGAGCCATATAAGTTAACCAGATAGACAATACAGAAGGATCTGCAAAATTGAGAATACATACGACATTCTTTTCCATTTTATTTATCAGCATGCAACAGGCACTCTACAAGGGCTCATAGTTTTGGCATAGCAATAGCTCCTGCGATGAAGTTCAGAGAGATACATCGCAGATAATAGAACCACTAGATGTGGAACTGAATACTATTGTACAGAAAACAGTAGTAGTAAATCGTCTGGTGAGCCATGAGCTGCACCCAACTGCAATGTTACAAGTGCTGAAAAATCTACTCGTCCATCTCCATTTTCTGTACTTCATCGTCTTGGCAACTTTCACCACCTGGGTTGATGTCCGCCTTGCGGTACTTCTGATTATAGCGCAGTATTACAAGTGAAATAAAGGCTGCACAAGAGAAGCATATATCTCCATGTCAAGGCTCTCCTAGTGATGTTTTCTCTTGAGTGTGGGAAATGCAAGGAAACAGAATGGCTAAAACTATTCCTACACTTTGCAAATCAAAAACCTAATCCTACCTCATATTAGGAATTAACAACACATTTTTGTTACAAACCCTGACAGTTCAATAAGTTTTTGTGTGATATGTCACAGTCTTTATTTACTCAATAGTAAAAACCACCAATAACATTTCAGTCGCAAATTTTGGAATAATAACGGGCAAATTTCTCTATTTGGTGTTGTATGCAGTTGGAAACTTTGATATTTTCCATGATACAAACTACTAGTAATACATAAACCTTATGTTTCATCAAAAACTTCCTATGATTTAATGAGATTGACCGAAGAGTATCTCAGCTGTCCCAGCCATTTCAATTACAGATACCTGCCATGACGCGTGTCTTCACACTAAACATGTTCCAGCACATTGTCACTGCTGTGGCTGCGACAAGTTTCTTGCGCGGACAAGACTTCCATGCTTCTAGAGCTCGATCTCTCGTAATCTCAGCTGAAGTCAAACAAAAAGGACAATTCAGTCGTATGCCCTGAAGGATATTTACAGAAAATAAATAAGACAATGTCACTAGGGGCAGCTGAATCATACTTCTTTTATGAATTTGACTTGAATAGCAGCTATATAGCTTTGGGACCGTAAAACTGATGAAAAACCCTGCAGTTTTCATCAAACACAACATTATATTACAATGAAGTCATGCCAAAACTAGTTCCAGCATTCCTTGTGCATTCGATTGTACCTGCGGCTAGAAGCCTCCATACAGTAACCAGACTCCCATATTTAGCTCCGAATAGAAGTACAGGCAGTACCTAACATTTCAGCCAACACAACTCCTAAATTATTATGGGAAAACAATTCTATTGCACACTGCCAGATCATGAACCAAATTTGAGGCTTACTTTGAGAGTCATTGAGGGTTCACCGGAGAAGATCACTTGTGCTGTAGATATCATCGAGTTTGCAATCGGAAGCACAGCTCTAGAAGCACGAAGCACGTCTTCTTCAGTCAACTGGAGGGTTCTCCCCCTCTCCATCTGCGGCCTGTTTCCCAATTTCAAGCTTTTATATAACTGTCTCATTCAATCATCCATATGGACCAACAAACATCAAATAGCTGAATAATCATACCTCTGAGGAACAGAATCTTTGAAGAATGCTAAACCCAGGATCATAACTTCGAGGTGACAGAAAGCTGAGATTGGGCTGTAAATCATAACCCAAAGCTCATTACAACAGTACAGCGATGAAACATAATGTCAGTAATGTCAGGTAAAAGAGTAACAAATTTCACATGCCTGAAGGTGATCTCTCTTGAAAATGAGCATGAGAAGAAGAACATAGATCCAAACCCGAACCACAGAGCCGATTTAGCCACGTTCCTCCACATCACCAACTCAACGACCCTTTCACAGAGACCTTCCCAATCAGATTGCTGCGCGAAGTCAGTTCCTGTGTGGCAAAAGAGCAACAGTTACTGTGGAATGCTCAGCTAATTTGAAATAGACACCCTATAATCATCAGGAGCAGGAGAATATTCAGAACAGTAAAACACTAGAGCAAATTCAGAGAAATGATTTCGCCTAAACCAGCAATCCTGTACGAGAATCGAGGGAATTGGGAGATCGTGTCGCTCACCACGGGTAGCAGTAGCATCCGGGCAAGCCGGGACCAAAGCCAAGCTTGTATCCTCCTCGTTTACCCCCGCTGCCGCCGCCGCTGCCTTGTCCGCGGCCGCTGCAGCCTTCGGCGCCGCCCTGGTGGACTTCCTCCTGCGGGCCCTCCTGGCGGTGTCGTCCTCCGCCTCGACATCCTTCTCGAGCCTCCGCCTCGCGCGGCGCGTGTTCCTCGGGGACGCCAGCGCGGGCGCCGCGCACTGCTCCGCGGCCCCGCGCCGCCTCCGCCTGGGCGGCGTCGGCGTCCCCGCCACCGCGACCATCTCCAGGCTCTCGTCCAGGCCCGTCCCGGCGGCCCCGCGCGTCCTCGACCGGTGGCGGCGCGAGCTCGCCGGCGGCGGGGACAGCAGCAGAAGGTCGTGGAGCGAGTACCCGGTCACCTGCACCGACGGCGACGGCGAGGGGGTCCTCAGCCCCGCACCCGCCAGTGACGGCTTCGGGGGCGGCGTCGCGGGGTTGTCTGCGGGAGGGTGGTGGTACGGGGGCTCGGGGAGCGCGGTCGCCGCTGCCGGGGGCGCCGGTGAGGAGGGATCCGTGGCCATGGCCTCCATGTGCTCGTCGATTTGCTTCACTCGGGTTTGGTCGGCGGGGTGGGTTTGGGTCTGCTGCCTGCCGTTTGGGATGTTTCGCTTTGTTTTGGAATTTGGGAGATGGGAAAGCGAGGGCGGCAGAGCACCGATTTCCAGGGCCCACGCGTCAGTGGGCGCGCGTGCAGAATATAGCCGTTGCGAGCGGGGCCGTGGGGATTTTCGAGTTGGTGGTGGCGCGCTGGCGCTGGCGCTTCGCGGAACGCGGTGAGGGGCTTCCCTCGCATATGACTTTCCATGCGGGTCGGGGTGTCAGCGAGATGAAATTTGAGTTCGGTCGGAGATGCAGGTAGGTAAGTTTCCTTTTTGTTGACGCAAAGACGTGCCAACACACTCGAGAACCACGAACGCACAGTACGGCCGTCACAACGGCCAACACCCCGACTTCCCCGGGCAAACCGGTCAGACCGGTTCCTGAAACCGGTCAGACCGCTTTCAGGCGGGAGATCGTGAAGACCTGTAAACTCGAGCTCGGGAGGGACCCCGTCGGAGCTCAAGCAAGCTAGGGTTGCTCTAGGATCGGCAGGCCACCTTTGAACGCCGTAGAGACGAGCAAAGAATAGAGGATAGGGTTTGAAAGAGATTAGGGTTTGAGGGACAAAAAAAAGTAAGGTACAAGTATGTTGGTTTGATTGGGAACACCTCAATCGGCCTTGAGCCTTTATATATATATATATAGGCCGGGGAAGTCGTACCCCTTCCATGTCGGTTACAATATGCGATTATATCAGAAAACCTAAACCTACTCGAATTACAGACCAGAAACCGGTCTGACCGGTTTCCAAACCGGTCTGACCTCTTTTCCTGAGTGCAGATCTTGACGAAGTCATATCTCTTTCATCCGGAGTCCAAATTAGGCGTTCTACATATGCATCTTGATCGTCTCGAAGAGAGCTACGCAATGGTGAAGTCAAATTAGCATTTTGACACTGTTACCAAAACCGGTCTGACCGGTTTGTGCACACCGGTCAGACCGGTTTGCACTATTGCCAATTTTGGGTGTCAACACATGTCCCCCTGTTTCTTGGTAAAGCTTGCGTAGCAAGAAACATTTCTTCAAACCAAAATTGCATAGGAAAAATGACAAACACTCGCACATCAGTCACATCTTGTCTAATGACGAAAAACCTCAGTTGTCCATATATCTGGATTCTCATGACGATGGATCACTATGCTGCTCTTACTTCCTGCATCTCTCATGATATATGAACCTAAATATACACTACTTCGGCTATGATTGTCTAGAATTTTAGCCGAAGTAAAAGAATCATAAAAGACTTTTTTGTTAGTGCAAATATGTCACATTTAGGCACCTCACCTGCACGATGCGAATGGCCAAGATTAGATTACTGTCAAGAGATAACCTCCACTAACATAATGCAAAGCACCTAAATTTGAATGACCTAAATAAACCGGTCTGGTCGGTTCCCAAATCCGGTCTGACCGGTTTTAGGCACCTCACCTGCATGAGCCATTGATCATAGCAAATGAAGCCGATTTTTCATCGGTTTTAACATAGTAAGGACAAAACATATTTGTTGCAACTGAATAATTATTAATCGGACAGACAAGCCCGATAAGCCCTTAATGTTTATCATGTGCATCAATAAGATTAAGATCGGTCATTGGAAAAATAATTATCACCATATACCACCTCAGCCTCATCACCGATCCACTGAATAAGTAATTGATGCAAGGTAGATGGCACACATTGATTAGCATGAATCCAATCGCGCCCAAGAATTAAACTGCAGTTACCTTGCACCTTTGCAATGAAGAAGACTGTATCGAGCGTCTTGCTTCCAATGGCCAATTCTATGGAAGCAATTCCCTTTATGTTTATATGATTATCTTCTCCCACGCCAGTAATCGTTGCATTTGTCTTGATCAGATCTTCATCTTCCCCGCCAAGTTTCTTGAAGAGAGTGTAGGGCATGAGGTTCACAACAGCACCTCCATCAACTAACATCCGCGAAATCGGCTTTCCATTAATATATCCTTTCATATATAAAGCTTCCAAATGATCAACCGATTCCTTAGGCTTAGGGAACACAGCATCATGAGGTCCAAAGTGGAGACAAACAACTTCTTCTTCTGGTACCACAAAATCATCAGGAACCGAACTGAGTACCGCTGATTTGGCTGATTGTTTTGCACTGGATTCTTCAAACCGGTTTGACCGGTTGGTGAAACCGGTTTGACCGCTTTGGCTGTCGGCTGGCCAATGGACTTGATTCGCCACTCTTTGCCTTGAGAAACCATGTGTTTGTAATTGTTGCGTTTTTCATCCCTTGGCATCTCTGTTTCCTGCTCTCTTTTCTCCTTATTACGCAAGCGTTGCAATTTTCTTTTCTGCGTATAATTCAAACCCGATGGACACCATCTGGGTTGATAATATTTTTCCTGCAAACTTGCTACTGCTAGCTTCATGATCGTCTGTCTCGACAGGTCCTTTATTTGCAACAGCAACCGAATTTTTAATAACAATCGGCTCTTTATCCAAATCTTGCACAATTACTAGATTATCACCAATTGTCGTAGAACCATCAACTTTAGTCTGCTTTGGATCAAATACAGGCTGCACATCCTCCTTCTTCTTCTTGACATGGTATTCTTGCTTAGGAGGAATACATGGCTTCTGATCAGACTGAAACCGGTCTGACCGGTTTGATGAAACCGGTCTGACCGCTTTAGTGGCTGGCGTCGGACCTGATTGGTATGAGCCCAATCGGCCATGCAGTGAAGTTCTTGAGCTTTCACCCATATACTCCTGATGTGGTTGTGGCATAGGGAAGCATTGCATCCACACCCTTGATCCCACGTCGGATTTTGAGAACTTGATGTAGGGAATACCCATGGTATAGTAGTATAAAATTTTTGTGGAGGAAATATAGTAATAACATCACCTTGGTGCTTGCTATTCCCTCTTGGAACTGTAGAATTATTCCAACGCGATGTTGCTCTTGGTTTCTTTTTTTTGGCCGATCAACTTGAACGACCTTCGTGTACTTGTTTAGGAGCTGATCATCAACCTTACAAGTACCCACTTCCGGGCGCCCAGCCCCCGAGCTTGCGAGGGACTTGGCTTGGTTCTCTTGGAACGCGCCGAGTCGTAGTCCGGCGCCCAGCCCCCGAGCTTGCGAGGGACTTGGCTTGGTTCTCTTGGAACGCGCCGAGTCGTAGTGTCACACCCCAAAATTTTTTGATTTTGGGTTGTGAATTTTAAAAATAATTAATATAATATTTTTCTCAATTTTCTAAAATTTTCCAAGCTTTATATAATTTCCAGGGAAGTTAGTACAGGAAAATGCTATTTTTTTAAATTAAATTAAAAATTAATATAGGTTTAATGTTGTGTGTTGCATTCATGCTGACTGCATTGGGTTTTGTTTGTGCGTAGTTCGAATAAGAATTTAAATCCAATTTAAATTCGAGTTCGAATGGCCCTTGTTTGAGCCCTAGAATAGTTGCTTTAGCCCGAGTCCGCTTTTCCTCCCTCCTTCCCTTTCCGAAACCAGCCCATCCTCTCTTCTCCCCGCGCAGGCCAAGGCCCAGCTCTCAGCCCACCACAGCCAGCAGCCAGCCCAGCAACTCACACTCACGGCCCAGCAGCCCCCTTCCGCTCCAGCCGCACAAGTCTGCTCTGCCCCCTCAAACTCCTCTCCCTGGCCGATTCTTCCCCTCCACCTCCATTCCCCGAAGCCGGCCCACCAACCAGCTCGGCCCGCACAGCGCTCGTTCGGGACCGCCACCCCCGCACCGGCCCACACACCAACGCCGGTCCAGCTGCTCCCGCATCAGCCCAACACCAGCCGCGCCTCGCCCCGCCTTCAGTCGCTGACGCTCCAGGCCCACAGGTCAGGGCCGTCGTCCACCTCCGGCCGACCGAGCCCGAGTCGAGCTCGACGCCGCGCCTTGCACGTCCGACCTCGCCTGGTCCCCTGGCCCGCCACCCGCGCGAACCTTCCCCGAAGTTTCCCCTCGCCCCTCCTTCCTTCTTCACGTCGCTCCCGGATTGGAAAGCTATCCCCCGCGAAGGGAAGCAGATCACCGCCGGCCGCCGCAGTTCCCCTTGGCCCGCACGCCAAGAAGCCTTCCCCGGGGCTATAAAAGCCAGACTCTGCACCCCCAGCCCTCACCTCATCCTCGCCTAAAGCAATCCGAGCCGCTCCGCCCTTTTCCCCTTGCCGCGCAGCGCCGCCGCGGCAAGAAGCGCCGCCACCACGCCGTCGACGCCATGGCCGCCAATGCGCCGCCGTCGAGCCCTCCCGGAGGAAGCCGAGGCCTCCCTGAGCATCCCCGCACCGAGACGGAGCGTCCCCGCCGCTCCTCGTCAACGTCCGGCCGCTGAAGCCCCTTCCCCCGCCAGAGCTCGCCGCCGGCCGACTTCGATCTCGCCGCCCGTCACCGATCTGGCCCGAACAGCTGCTCCAGGACCCTCGCGACGAGGTAACGAGCCCGCCGACGCCTCTTTTCCCTCTCTCCCTCTCCCCGTAGCGTGCTGCCGACGCCTCGTCGCCGCTCGCCGGAGTTCGCCGGCCATGCTCCGCCGCGGCCAGCCAGCGCCGCGCTCGCCGCGCCGCCGCCGACGACCCTCCCCCTCTGGATCTAATCTGAGCCGTCCGATCCGATTTCAACGGCCCAGATCCAGTCCAACCGGAGTCAACCCAAGTCAATAACGGTCAGCGCCTACCTCTTTTGCAAAAGACCCCCTTACCTTTCCGGAAATTAACCCGCAGTCCAAGCTCGTGCAAAAATAATTACCACTAGGTCCTCTCTTTTACGAAAAACCCCCTGAGCTTTAAACAAATAGAACCCGCAGTCCAACCCTGAATATTTTGCGCGTTAGCCCTCGGGTTTTAATGCGTATTTATGTTTTAGCCCCTGAGTTTTTGCAATCAAGCCCCTGAAACTTTTTAAATCTTGCCAGCAGGTCCCTTAACCTTATAAAAGCCATAACTTCTCCGTTTTAGCTCCGATTTAGGTGATTTTTGCGCTCACGTGTTCGTAGCGAAGCGTAGAATAGTTTCATAGCCTCCTTTTGTCCTGTTTTTACTGTTTGGTATATTGTTCTTAGTTATTCTTGTTTGTTTGCATATATGTTGTGCTCGATGTTTGATGCGAGTAGAGGGATGTGTTGACGTAAAATCTACAGGTGGCTCGAACGTTCGAATCCGGATAGCGTGCCAGTCAATTTTCCCTGAAACTGACAAAGGAAGAAAATGTTTAGATAAAAACCTGGAACGTGCCGGCTGATACCAGACAGTTCCATCTCTACGGCTTGCAAGGCCAATCTTGATCGGCATATAGCTATGAACAAGCTATCTGTCAACAATTGAAAGCGTTCATTACATAATCGGCAAAGCATGTAAGAAGTACACTGCCGACCGCATGACGTCACCATGATGAAAGATCGATATTTAATTAAATAATCGTTGCAGTACTTAATTACAACCGATTAACAGGAATGAGGCATAAATAAATGTGAAAGCACGATCATAAATTTCTAATAAACGAGAAGGCATAGTTTTAAAAGCACTAGTCTACCGCATGTCTAGGTAAGTCTTGCGATGAATCAAAACCGAACCTAACCAATCTAGACTGGGCAAAAAGAGTGTTATATGAATTAAACATGAAGTAAAACCCAAATAACACAAGGTAACTTAATGAATCTATTAGATCTTTGCCAAAATCTAATAGAGCCGGTAACTTGCCTCAAGCTAAACTTTAGCCTACCGCATGGCTCATGATCTAACAAGAAAGCCTTCTTGAATCAAACTTAAATCCACCGCATGATACCAAGCATGATACAAGGTTGTCGATACTTACGGAGGTCGACGGATCGATGATTCCTCTCGAAAGAAACTCGACGACACGACTAAAAGACTCGAAAGTTGGCGCAAAGCCGGTTTATTGTATGATTGTCCGATCCATATTACCTATTACAATTGTCATGGGTTTATATTTATACCCAGGTTTTGACACGACTTCTAATCGATTACGATTACAATATTTTATTTTCCAAAAATAAACGCCGGGACACCATGTCCATCTCGTATTCATCATCAGATCAGCCTTTTCCTTATATTCAATCCACGTCATCACGCGTCCCCGAATTTTTCCGCTTCTATCTGTGGAAGATCTCTCTTGCCGAACGATGACGGCTTCCCGACCGCAGAGCGTCTTTTGCCGAATGCTTTGAAGAAAGCCTTCTTGCCGAATGGTATTTTTTACCAAATCTGGCCCATATGTCAGCCTCTTCCTGGTACCAATTTTTGGTGTTAACAGGACGTCACCAAGAGATTGTAAGGAGAAGATTTTGAAGATCAAGACAAGACCTGAAGATTAAAGTGTATATACTGGATTTGAGGCAAGTCATAGCACGGACAATCCTTGCTACCTATTCACCTTTTAATTATTATTTCATACATGCATGTGTCTAAATTGTTTCCCCATTAAGGTTGTGCCTAGTTTTATTTATCCTGTGCCTTGATTTACTTGGGTTTAGGTTATTGCATTTGGGTAGAACTTTGCTAGGCGCAGCTACTGTCACCTTTGCTTAACTGTTAATCTTGACTTAATGGTCCACTCCAATGTTAATGATCAAACCTGCTTTTTAGCAACATGGTTCAGGGAGCTAGGGCGTGTGCTTCGTGCTTGGCCCTAGTGTCTCTCCATAAGGACTGGTTCTTAAAGCGGCAACCCAGGAGCCAGTCGTCGCCACCAGGACTATAATGGCTCTGGTCTTCGACAAGTAGCTTGTACGTCTCTAGCTTGACAGTGGTTACCGACGGGCCGACGACGTTGTGGGAGGCAAGGTGCTGGGTGTTATCCCGATTCCACCGAGGACGGTCGCTCCGTCTTATCTATCTCCTTTGCACTTCCTCTGTCTTACTCTCTCGGTGCCTAAGGACTCACCACCTTGTTGTACCTTAGTGGCTACTGTCTTGTTAGGGTGTCTTGTGAAAGCCTCGTAGCGTCCCTATGCAGTCACACCTCGGAAGTGTTGATGTGCGTGGTTGGGTGCAAAGTTCCTTTGAACTTTTACGCGACTGGTGGGTAAAGGGCGAAACCTCTGCAGAGTGTAAATCTATCATGATAGCCTTGCTCAGGGTCACGAGCGGCCTGGATCCTTTTTGATTAGAAGATGATGTTTATTTATGCTTAATGTCACTTACACTTCATTAATTGGGTTGCAACTGGGATTTCATTCACTTGTAGTAACTTGGATAATGTTAAAATAAACCAACTAAAAGTGCTAATGCAGTTAAGCCGTGTCAAGCCGTTTTGAGCCTTCATACCCCGTGCTATACTTGCTAAGTAAGACATTTTCTTACACTTGCTATTACTCGACATTCCGGGATGGGTAACAGATGGAGTACTACTAAGCTATGGTCAACCAGTCGGTGTCCCTGTGGACTGCGGCCTCGCCTTAGACTTGAAGATTAGACTTCCGCTGTGTATGTGCTAACTCTGATTTAAATTATTTTTATTTCGAGCATATGTACTCTGTTTATCATATTTGTTAGCTATATGTGTTCTGTGGACATCCTGGGCACACATATAGCAGCACTTCGGGTTTATATAAAACCTGGGTGTGTGACACGTAGTCCGGCGCCCAGCCCCCGAGCTTGCGAGGGACTTGGCTTGGTTCTCTTGGAACGCGCCGAGTCGTAGTCCGGCGCCTAGCCCCAGAGCTTGCGAGGGACTTGGCTTGGTTCTCTTGGAACGCGCCGAGTCGTAGTCCGGCGCCTAGCCCCCGAGCTTGCAAGGGACTTGGCTTGGTTCTCTTGGAACGCGCCGAGTCGTAGTCCGGCGCCCAGCCGCCGAGCTTGCGAGGGACTTGGCTTGGTTCTCTTAGAACGTGCCGAGTCGTAGTCCGGCGCCCAGCCCCCGAGCTTGCGAGGGACTTGGCTTGGTTCTCTTGGAACACGCCGAGTCGTAGTCCGGCGCCCAGCCCCCGAGCTTGCGAGGGACTTGGCTTGGTTCTCTTGGAACGCGCCGAGTCTTTCGGTATGGAAGCTTTATCCTGTCCGTCAATTTCGGATCCTACGGATCGCATATCGCCAATCCCGCGGATTCCGTCCGTTAGTTTCGGAGCCGTTAGGTCAGGGTGGCGCCTTGCTATAAATACGCGACCAAGGACGCCGTCGTCGTCATCCCACCGTTGCGCCGCACCCTTCGCCTTCGTCTCCCTGGTTTCTCTCACCCCGCCGTTGCCAAGCGCGGTTTCCGAGGCCGTCGAGCGTTTTCGCCCCCACTTCATCCATTCCCTTCCTTCTTGCACCAAGCACAGCCATGGCCGACGACGCTGCTGAGCACGCCGCTCTGGAGGCTTTGGCGGCGGCTGGGGTGCCGCCGGAGGCCGAGCAGGAGGCGGCCTGGGGAAGACCAAGATGACAATGGAGCGGCTAGAAGATTTGGTGAATCGTGGTGTGCTCCCCGCGAAGGAGACCTTGGCATGGAGGCTGCCAGGGAAGGAGAAGAGGTCGTTCGAGAACACCGGTGAGGTGGCCGTCTTCGCGCACTTTGTTGAGCGCGGATTCAGCACGCCGTCCGGTGATTTCTTCTGCAGGCTGCTGCATTACTACGGTCTGGAGCTTTCTCATCTTAATCCCAATGGGATTTTTGATATTTCATTCTTCATCTACCTTTGTGAGGCTTTTCTTGGAATCGCTCCCCATTTTCATCTCTGGCGGTACTTGTACCGCGTCAAGCGCATTGGGTCTGGGAGTAGAGGTGATGGTCCTACTCGGATTACCGGTGGAGTGGGCATAGCGCTGCGCATGGGTAGGCAGAAAGATTATTTCGATCTGCAGCTGCTGGATTGCCATAAGGAATGGCGCCGCGACTGGTTCTACATGGTGGACCAGCCACCTTTGCTGCCGAGCAGGACCGGCAAGGCGCCGAAGGAGCAGGAGTCCTGGCGAGCTGTTCCGGTTGGGGGCGAATGCGATGACATCCCCGAGCTTATGTCGATAATTTCCGGCATAAAGCAGAGGGGATTGACCGCCATGGCCGTTACTGTATCATTCATGGGCCGGACGATTCAGCCGATCAAGGACCGGGTTCACCCGGCGTTCGAGTTCTCGGGTCGCCTAGACCCAGCTCGGGAGACGTCTCGGGGGTTCGACTCGGATAAAGTCCTGCGGCGCGTGGGGACGATGATGAAGGGCGAGGTGAACAATCTCAATGCGCCCCGTCGTTTTCCGCTAAAGAACCCTCCTCCTGCGGTAAGGTTTCCATGCTGAGTTCTTGTTCCTTGCTTCGGATTCTTTTTGACTTTTTCACTGCTTGTTAACTGAACTTTTGCTTCATTCTTCGTGCTAGGAGGTGACCAAACGCTTCTTCTGCCCAGCACCACTGCCTGAGGCGGGTCTAGCGTCGAGGCAGAAGGTGATAAGGCCGGAGGAGGCGAGGGACGACCAGCTTCCGGTTATGAAAGACCTCGAGGACTGGGTTTCTGAGGAGGTCGGCTCTCCCCCGAGCTCAAGTGAAGCAGCTGCTGTGGAGTCTGCAGCTACCGCTGCTCGAACCCGAGCTGGTGCGCGGAGGTTTTCCTCGCAGGTGCAGACCGCGGCGGCCGAGTCGCAGAAGAGGTCGGCGCAGGCACAGTCGCAATCGTCTGGGGCACTGCGCACAAAGAGGCACAGGTCGGACCGTGCCTCGTCCGCTGGAGAGAGTGCTGAGGCCTCCCCGGACGTAGATGATGAAGATCAGGGTCTAGATGCCATTGTGGAGACCGCGCCAGTGCAGTCTTCTACACCTGTGCGTTCGCCGGGGGACAGCCGGCCACCTCGTCCAGCTGGCTTGGTGCTCAAGCGGCCGAGCAGGAGTAACAGGTTAGAGCCCTAGCTTGGTTAAGTTGGTTCTGCTCGGGCGTCCCCTTTATGCTGACTCAAATTTTTGACTTTTTCTTTCTTTGTGTTTGTGATGCTTTTCAGGAAGGTAACCGTGCTGTCAGACACATCGCGTACCCGGTCTGACAGTGGTGGTGACTTGGGGGACTCCTTGTCCCAGGATGCGCCTGCTACGGAGCAGGCTGCTCCACTGGTGGAGCCACCGGAGGCGTCAGCTAGGAGCGCCGCTGCTGGGTTGGGCCCAGGGGCGTTGATGATTGTGGCGACGGAGACTAGGTCGGGCGCTCAACCCGACGAGGAGGAGGCAGCTATGCCAGAGCTCGAGGACGACGCACTTCCGGACCAGCATGCTGTTGGCGGTCGTTACAGACCGATTTCCAACCTCCAACCAAGTATAAAACAAACATAATAGAGACACACACCATAGCTATAGGGCTTACTACTGACTATTTCCACGAGTTTTGGTGATTGTCCCGTATGCAGGTATAAAATGGAGAAACATGGCATATAGGGGTCGGAAATGACCGATTCGGCCGAACGACGCGTTTCGGCCGGTTACCCCCCATAGCCATGTGGGCTGCCGGAAGCCGTCCATGTCAGCACCGACTCATCTCGGGCTACCGCCACATGACCCGGCAACCCGTATCCAACCCAACACCAGCTACAAGTCCACCGGCGGTCCTCTACTTCATCCTGGGCCAAACCAACTCAATGCCACGCACCAGAAGCTAGCCAGGAGGGCCCACAGGACAGAGGGAGCACGGGGGAGCGTCACTGGGCACTCGGGCCCGTTCGGCCGAAGGGCCCACTTCGGCCGAACCGCCCCCAGGAGTCCACCGCCTTAGCAACCGACCCTGCACCAAGGCGGTGCCACATGGCAGTTCGGCCGAACACCCCGGTTCGGCCGAACTGGCCCCTTCGGCCGAACGGCACGGCACCGCCCCCGGTTGCCTTGGCCGCTGCTCAACCTCCACCGCCTTGCTGCCACTATAAATGGAGGCCCCCTGCACCTGCATCAAACACACAACACAACACAAGAGTAGAGTGCAGGTGAAGCACTGTTAGTTCTCCACTTGTATCATAGAAGATAGGGAGAGAGGAGAGGTGAGCGTCCCGGAGAGGAGCCGAAGTGTCGGCCCCTCTCCCCGCTGTACCTCTACGGATGCGGCTCTGCTTTGAGTAACATCCGGGGCATGTCTGGTAACTCTTGTATCTCTCTCTGATTAATTGAGCATTCAGTTCTTGCTTACTTTACTTGCATCGTTCTTCGTTCAATGCTTAGTGGTATAGTATAATTGTATGCTAGCTGCTTAGCTTGTTTGCTTATCTGTCTGCAGTAGATAAGAATTAGTCGACTAGTTTAGGCAGTTTGGAGCCACCACCATCATCACATCCCATATCCACACCCGGCTATGAGCTACGTCCCGGCTTCATAGCCATGGTTCGTGAGCAATCGTTCTCAGGAACGAAGGCCGAGAGTCCATACGCGCATTTGCGCGAGTTTGAGCAACTCTGCTCATGCCTGACCATTGCGGGCATGACACAAGAGACACTCAAATGGAAGCTATTCCCGTTCTCATTAACGGGAGGAGCGAAGAAATGTTACTCTCTGGCTGTCGGTACTATGGAAGGGAGTTGGGAAACTCTCAGAGAGAAATTCTGCCTAAATTTCTTCCCAATTTCCAAGGTAGCCAGCCTCCGAATCGAAGTTCTTACCTTTAAGCAATTAGAGGGAGAGTCGTTAGGAGCTGCCTGGGCTCGTTTCAAGCAAATACTGGCCTCAGGACCGGACCTAAGCCTACCAGAACCTGTTGTTTTACAACACTTCAGCCTTGGCCTCTGTCCCGTAGCCACCACTTTCTTGGACTCTGCTTCTGGAGGGTCGTTCTTTCATTTGGTCCCTAGTGAAGCGAGGGTAGTCCTGGACCGTATCCTAGACAACACCCCCTACACTGGAATCTATGATGAACTCCCCGATGAAGAAGAGAAGCAGCCTGAACCTGAACCTAAAAAGCCAATACCAGTCCAATCCAAATCCATTAGCTCGTCCAGTCCATCAGAACCTGAAGCTCATTTCGAACCACAACCATATCCTAGCCCAGACTACTATGATTCACTCTACACCACTCCCTATGATTTTGACGATGATCTATTCGATGACATCGGGAGTGTAACGAGTTTCCCTCGAGAACACCGTGTAGAGCCCATAGATCAAGCCCCCGACAAGGAAGAACTCGAATACCAGAGAGAATACCTTGGACGTCTCTCTGCTATCATGAGTCGGGAGTGGCTAGAAGAGGCCGAAGCCTCAACCGAGGTCGTCAAGATGCCCAGAAAGATTCAAAGGATATACTGTGAGGTCCTGGGCAAAGACAAAGAAATTGGGTATGACCCGAGCCTCGGGATCAACATAATCTCTAGCTCGTTGGTGCACGACCAACTCCCTGGTGTACCTTGGTCATTTTCTCAAAAACGACTAAAATTCACTTCAGGAAGAATCCTGGATTGTTTGGGGATCTTGCGGGTCACACCCGTTAAGATTAACGACCCTGAACTCTTCATGGATTTCCATATCTTTGACCTACCCAGCGACACCACACATCCCATCTTCATAGGTAGACCAATCCAGAAGATATTGGAAAAGGCACCAACAAATCAGCTAGTAGAGCTCAGGATCGGCAAAGAACTCATCCCTGTCTCCTATTCTCAATCCTTGAACACCCCATTAGAGGCAGACCCCGATCCTGACCCATTAGAGGAAGTTAGGTCAGCTCACCTATTAGACCTAGAGCAGCCTATTCCAGAAGAAGATCTCCCGTTTTTCTCGGAAGAAGAGGAAACACATCCTCCGATTGAGCTTGACACAAACGAAACTCCAAAACCATCCCCAATCGAGCTCAAACCACTTCCACCTGGACTTAGGTATGCTTTCCTCTTTGGAGATAAGCAAACTCCAGTGATCATCAGTGATAAGCTCTCCGAACTAGAAACCCAACAACTCATCACTGTCCTGGAGAAGAATCGATCGGTCTTAGGATATTCTCTCCAAGACCTGAAAGGGATTAGCCCAAATCTCTGTACTCATCGCATCCCGATCGATTCTGAAGCAATGCCGTCTCGGGAACCTCAAAGACGGCTGAACAATGCCATGAGAGAGGTCGTGAAAAAGGAAGTTCTCAAGCTCCTTCATGCTGGGATCATCTACCCAGTTCCCAATAGCGAGTGGGTTAGTCCCGTCCAAGTCGTTCCAAAGAAGGGAGGAATGACGGTAGTGCGCAATGACAAGAATGAGCTCATTCCTCAGCGCACTGTTACCGGGTGGCGTATGTGCATAGATTATCGTAAACTCAACAAAGCCACCAAGAAAGACCATTTCCCTCTTCCGTTCATAGACGAGATGCTTGAACGGCTAGCCAAACACTCTTTCTTCTGTTTCCTTGATGGTTACTCTGGATATCACCAAATCCCAATCCATCCTGAAGACCAGAGTAAAACCACGTTCACATGCCCTTATGGGACGTATGCCTATCGGCGTATGTCCTTTGGGTTGTGTAACGCACCTGCCTCTTTCCAACGTTGCATGATGTCCATCTTCTCTGACATGATTGAGGAGATTATGGAAGTGTTCATGGATGATTTCTCAGTTTATGGAAGGACCTTCACCGAGTGTCTGAAAAATCTGGACAAGGTCCTCCAGAGGTGTGGAGAAAAGCACCTCATTTTAAACTGGGAAAAGTGCCATTTTATGGTACGAGAGGGAATTGTCTTAGGACATCGGGTGTCAGAGCGCGGAATCGAGGTAGATAGAGCAAAAATAGAAGTGATTGAGCAACTTCCGCCTCTGACAAACGTTGAGGGAATCCGTAGCTTCCTTGGTCATGCCGGATTCTATCGACGCTTCATCAAGAACTTCTCCCAGATATCTCGGCCCTTGACCAATCTTTTAGCCAAAGATGCCCCCTTCGTTTTCGATGAGGAGTGTTACGCCGCTTTTCACACCCTCAAGAAGGCACTCATTTCCGCTCCCATCATCCAGCCTCCCGACTGGAGCATCCCATTTGAAATCATGTGTGATGCGAGTGACAATGCTGTAGGAGCTGTGTTGGGCCAAACTAAGGACAAGAAGCATTATGCTATCTCTTATGCTAGCAAAACGCTCACTGGCCCTCAGCTCAACTACGCGACCACGAAAAAGGAACTCTTAGCCGTCGTATTTGCTATAGACAAATTCCGGTCCTACCTTGTTGGGGCCAAGGTCATAGTCTATTCAGATCACGCTGCCCTCAAGTACCTTCTGACCAAAAAGGATGCAAAACCAAGGCTTATCCGCTGGGTTCTGTTACTCTAAGAGTTTGACATCGAGATAAGAGATAAGAAATGTCACACCCGGGTTTTATATAAACCCGAAGTGCTACTATATGTGTGCCCAGGATGTCCATAGAACACATACAGCTAACAAATATGATAAATAGAGTACATATGCTCGAAATAAAATAATTTTAAATCAGAGTTAGCACATACACAGCGGAAGTCTAATCTTCAACACGAAGGCGAGGCCGCAGTCCACAGGGACACCGACTGGTTGACAACAGCTTAGTAGTACTCCATCTGTTACCCATCCCGGAATGTCGAGTAATAGCAAGTGTAAGTAAATGTCTCACTTAGCAAGTATAGCACGGGGTATGAAGGCTCAAAAGGCTTGACACGGCTTAACTGCATTAGCATTTTTAGTTGGTTCATTTTAACTTTAACCAAGTTACTACAATTAAATAAATCCCGGTTGTATCCCAATTAAATAGTGTAAGTGACATTAAGCATAAATAAACATCATCTTCTAATCAAAAAGGATCCAGGCCGCTCGTGACCCTGAGCAAGGCTATCATGATAGATTTACACTCTGCAGAGGTTTCGCCCTTTACCCACCAGTCGCGTAAAAGTTCAAGGAACTTTAAACCCAACCATGCGGAGGTGGATCAGACCTCACAAACCACACTTCCGAGGTGTGATCGCATAGGGACGCTACGAGGCTTTTCACAAGACACCCTAACAAGACAGTAGCCGTTGCAGTAATACAAGGTGGTGAGACCTTAGGCACCGAGATTGACTTACTCTTAGGGCGCTCCCGTAAGAGGGTCAATGGCGTCCAGAGCGGGGGCACGCAGGCTAGCAAGTAAATAAAAGAGCAACGTGTGGGGCTACCACACGGGACTTGGTCTAACGAGACCTAGCCGACGGGCTACGGAGTGCGGGAAACGGCAAGGAGGGGTTCAGGAGGGCTTCTTACCACGTGGAGAACGCCCTGGTGCCGCCAATCCGGTCGAAGCAGTGCCGGAGAGGAGTAATCGACGACTGCGGCGAAGTTCGTCGGAGTGCGTCGGCGGCGGGCTCTCGGGCGTGAGGACGGACGCAGGACGGCTCGGGATGCTCAGCATATCCTGGCGGCGCTGCTCCGAGGTTCGGCCGGGGCAGGGGCCACTGGCGCGGCGGTTCGACGAGCGGTGGTGGAGCTCCAAGCTCGGGGCGCTAATGGCGACGGTGCGAGCGGGGAAGGAGGGTATGGTGGCTCGGGGCAGGTGGTGTGTGGCTCTGGGGCTCGGTTGCCTATTTATATAGGCCAGGGAGAGGGGCTAGGGCGCCGGGAGGGGTGCGTGGGGCGCACGCCGGGGTGAGGCGGCGGCGGCGATCCCTTTCCATGCCGGGGGATTGTTTCCTTGCGAGGGAGATCAGCCCAGATGGCAAGGGAGGTTGAGGAACCTTCCTTGAAGGCGCGGCTGGGTCCACAGGGGCGCGGGAAGGCTCGGTTGAGGCGCGCTCCATCGCCGAGCTTCCGGGCGCCATTGTTTCCAGGGAGAAGAAAGGAAAGGTGAGGTGGTGCGGATGACAGGTGGGGCCCAAGCGGCAGAGAGACGGGGAAGCGGGAGGCTCAAGCTTTGGGCCACGCTGGGCCGAAAGTGGTGCTGCTGGGCTGGCGCGGCTGCCTTGGCGCGGAGGGGGAGAGCGGCAAGTTTTGGGCCGAGTGGGGGAAAAGAGGAGGTGGGCCTGGAGCGCGAGGCGGGCCGAGGGAGGGGACTAGGCCGGCGCTGGGCTGGTGCGAGCAGGCTGGGCCGAGCTATGTTGCTGGGCCTACGGGCTGGGCTGCTGGCGGGGTTGTTGGGCCGGGCCGGGTGGTTCCGGCCCATTAGGGTTTTAGTTTTGTTTTTATTTTCAGAAAATATTTCCCAAGGCAAAGAATAATCCAGAAAATGCTAGATAATTCTTTTAAGCCATGAAAAATACTCTGAAAACTCAAAAAATCCCAGGAAACATCCTGGAGATAGATTTGGACATGAGGAACCCAAATAAAATATTTAGAGCTCATGGAAAAGATTATAGCACCTTCCGGAAATTGGAATTAGCTATAGAATATTAGGAACAAATCCCAGAAAATTCTGGAAAATTCCCATTCTTCTTCTGAACGCATTTTGGAAAACTTTACACACATAAAACCACTAGATGCAAGTCGGCATGAATGCAAGGCACTCAACATTAAACCTACATTATTATTTTTTTTAAATTTAATTTAGAAAATCGAAGTTTCCTATACTAAATTCCCTGTAAATTATATAAAGCTTGGAAAAATTTTAGAAAATTGAGAAAATAATTATATTAATTATGCTAATAAATCACATCCCAAAATTCAAAAATTTTGGGGTGTGACAAACTACCCCCCTTAAACTGAATCTCGTCCCGAGATTCGAAGAGAAAGGAGGAATAAGGAGGAGAAACAATGAGATTGTAGAGAGAGATCTTTCGAAGTTGGATCATCAGACTTCTCCATGTCCTTTGTTGATGAAGTTGCGAGGTCGGTCTCTACCTCTAATCTTCTCTAGTTTCCTCCCTCCATCGTAGGGATTGGCTTCAGCTTCCTTTACGTCGGGAAGATAGCAAGAATAACAAGGATGGATAGGAAAAAAGGAAGGGAGCCCAACTACACAATCAATACAAAGAAGCAAATCAATCAAAGGCATAATAACAGGCAGTACAAGCACACTCAACCAAGGTTAGCCACACAAACATTTTAAACGAAACTAGACGTTGTTAGTAAGGGGGAATCCTCCTAGGTATGGATATATCTTCAACTTTCTTGATGTAGGCTTCTTCAGCATGACTCTAACTCCTTGATGAGATAGCAGTGGCTTCTTGTAGTCTTCAGTTGCTCAGGTTGTCTTCTGGTAGCAAACTCCCTTCTTCAAGACGACTTAGGGATGCATCGTGATGACACAGAATGATACTCACAACAGGAATATAGCTTTCAAGGAGGGGTGAATGATCAAGGTAAATGAAAAGACAAGGAGGAGTTAAATAGTCACGAATTTAAGATGAGCAGTTTATCAAACCAAGGTGGAGGTAAATAATAAGAAATCAAGGATGGGAAGTAAATTATCAAGGAGAGGACAAAACATCCAAGAATATAATCTGTCTCTTATACACATCTAGATGTGTATAAGAGACAGGTATTAT
>OAMR01000698.1:378467-388954 GCA_900205405.1 Echinochloa crus-galli
TGTCAGACACATCACGTACCCGGTCTAACAGTGGTGGTGACTTGGGGGACTCCTTGTCCCAGGATGCGCCTGCTACGGAGCAGGCTGCTCCACTGGTGGAGCCACCGGAGGCGTCAGCTAGGAGCGCCGCTGCTGGGTCGGGCCCAGGGGCGTTGGTGATTGTGGCGACGGAGACCAGGTCGGGCGCTCAACCCGACGAGGAGGAGGCAGCTGTGCCAGAGCTCGAGGACGACGCACTTCCGGACCAGCATGCTGTTGGCGGTCGTTATGGACGATTTCCAACCTCCAACCAAGTATAAAACAAACATAACAGAGACACACACCATAGCTATAGGGCTTACTACTGACTATTTCCACGAGTTGTGGTGATTGTCCCGTATGCAGGTATAAAATGGAGAAACATGGCATATAGGGGTCGGAAATGACCGATTCGGCCGAACGACGCGTTTCGGCTGGTTACCCCCCTTAGCCATGTGGGCCGCCGGAAGCCGTTCATGTCAGCACCGACTCCAATGCTTAGTTGATTGGTATAACTGTATACTGGTTGCTTAGCTTGGGTGCTTATCTTTCTATAGGAGATAAGTATTAGTTGACTAGTGTAGGCGTGGTGCCTATACTTGAGACTAACTTAGTTTATTCCCGTCGCAACGGAGGTGGTAGCCGTAAGGTGGTGACAGCCCTTCCGGTCTTTGTAGCCCATCACGTTAGTTCCGGTCCGTAGGATTCCCCAGTTGGGAAATAGTGGCACCCCTTCTCATCCCTTTCTGTGCGTTCACCGGTTCCCTTGTCCCGAAGCAAGTATCTATCTGTATCTTCTGCTCTGCTCAGTCAATCGGTAGAATACCCTTACCAGACCTGTACCCTCTCTACCCTCCTACCCTTTCTCTTCTCTCCTTGTTGTCGTCATCCACCCCATCCATTCCATTTCATCCACTTCAGTCACTCCATTCCAACCAATTTATCTACCTAGGACAACTTAGTTTAGATTCAGACCACTTCTCGTTCTCCGTGGAAATCGATACCTGGAATACTCTCGGTGAAAGCTACATCGGTATCCGTCCGCTTGCAGATTTATCTGTAGGCCGTAAGGAGTGCCAACACATGCTGAGCCGGAAGGAGAAGAGGAAGAGGAGCTGAGTCGTCAGGAGCGCTTCGAGCGCATTGCTAATGCAAACAGGGCGGTGCTCGAGTGGATTCGTACTTCGTCGAGCTCGATGTTGGAGGACATGGAGGTGAGTTAATCTGGTTCTGGCAGCAAATATCCTGCGGCTTTTGTTTTGCACCTTGATTGGCGCAGGTGCTGATGTCCGGGACTGTGGAGAGCACGCGCTTGATGCGTGTGGCTGAGGATGAGTACTTGGAGCTGCAGGACCTCAGGACCCCGGTCCGGACTATTGCCAATGAGGCTCGTGGTGTCGCAATTGAGAAGGACACGGATGCAGAGGGCTTGGCGCAACTCAACCACGAACTCGTCACTCAGCTGGAGGCAGCTAATGCGGGTAAATATTTGTCTTCAAGAATACTCGGTGGTGCCAGCTTTGTTTTTTATCTTTCTTTATTCCGGGCTCTCAGGCCATGCCAAAGAGATGGAGCGGATCCAGGGTCGGCTTGCGATGGTGGATCAGAAGTTTAAAGATGTTGCAGCCACGTTGCGGGAGAGGGACGCCGAGCTGAAGCGTGCCGTAGAAAGTGAGCGGAAGCCTGTGCGGCGTCGTCTTGAGCTTCCCACGTGTACCGGGCATGAAGCCATAACACTTGGCTGTGGTTGGCTTTATTGCGCAGGTCATGCCCGTGAGAAGAAAACCTTGGAGGAGAAGATTGCGGCAGCCGAAAAGGAGATACAAGACATCGCCAGCGCGCACGGCCGGGCTGTGGGTGCCCACAACACCGCCATGACTGGTGAGGACTACTTCTGAGTTCTGTTGCCTTCATGGTATTCATGATACCTTAATCGTACTAAACAACCCGTGCATATATGCAGAGGCTGCTAGTCGGTATGACGCTTTGGCGCAGGCGGCCACGTCAGCGTGTGACCAGATTCAGGCTCCTGACGACCGTCTTGCGGTGCCGATCGCGGAACGGCTGCAATATTTGCCTGAGTACACCAGAGGAGTGGCCGCGGAGACCGCCAGATATGCTGTGAGGTATACACTAGCGCTTGTCCGTTCATACCACCCCAACCTCGATCTTGAAGTCATTCGCGACGGGTACCACCCCGATTTATCGGAGCAGCAATTCAAGGATCTGGCCGAGTCCTTCGCTGGTTTGGCAATTGATGTAGTCCGTAGTATTGTTGATGTAACTGGCGAGTGACCTGCTGGAGAAGAAACAGAGAAATCATGTAGCTTTTTGGCAAAACATTTTGTGTAACGAGGATTGCTTCCTTAGTAGCGATTTTTGTTTTGAGTTGATTTTACCAACCCCTATCACTTCACCGCAATCACGACAAGCGCTAGGGACTCGGGCGAAGAACTGGCTGGAGCTCTCATGGAGGCAGCACTCCTACATGCTACGATGCTCTGCATGGAGGCTTAGTCGTAGGCAGGGTCCCGGCCGAGTACTTTCACGCGTGTTTAGATTTTGGATATTGTGAATCAGACTTGCCGTGTTAGTTTTGGTTACTTCGTGAGTAACTTAACTGGAGGACGAGTGCTTGGCCGTCATGGGAGAGTTGTTTGTGAATGCGTTTTGTTGACAGACACAAAATCGGAGTAAATGAAACTTTATGGAATAATCGAGATGGCAGGGTAAAGATACATAGTTGTATTTTGGTCTAAGGATAGAACTTAGTGAGGTGCTGGATGTTCCAAACGTTGGGAACCGGGTTGCCATCAGCCCATTCTAGGCGATAAGTTCCTGGAGAGACGACTTCCTTGACGATGAACGGGCCTTCCCATGGTGCGGACAACTTGTGCTGACCTGCTGAGCTCATGACTCGGCATAGGGCGAGGTCGCCTACATTCAGGGATCGTTCTTTGACGTTCCTGTCATGGTACCGGCGTATCTGCTGCTCGTGGCGTGCGTGCCGGGTTAAGGCGAATAGCCTGTGTTCTTCTAGTGCGTCAACGTCGACCTGTTGACTTGACTCGGCTTCTCCTTCTTTGTAATTCTTGATACGTGGTGCAGAGAAGGCAAGGTCGGCTGGCAGCACGGCTTCTGATCCATAGACCATGAAAAACGGCGAGTAGCCAGTTGCACGGCTCCTTTGCGTACGAAGGCCCCATACCACGTGTGGTACTTCTTTAGCCCAGCGCCCTGCGCGTGGGTTTAAGGCGTCATAAATTTCTTTCTTGAGGGCGTCCAGGACCATGCCGTTTGCGCGCTCGACTTGCCCGTTGCACCGCGGATGGGCTGACGACGAGTAGTACACATCGATCTGTCTGTCTTGGCAGAAATCCCAGAACTCGTGCCCCGTGAACTGCGAGCCGAGGTCGGTGATGATGCGGTTTGGAACACCGAAACGGTGCGTTATCTCTTCAATGAAAGCCGCTGCTGTGGCTGACTTGGTGTCGGTAACAGCCTTGTACTCAATCCACTTGGTGAACTTGTCCACCGCGATGAGCAAGTGCTTAACTCCACCCTGAGCTGGCTTGAACGGTCCCACGTTATCGAGCCCCCATACTGCGAAGGGCCAGGATGGCGGGATGGTGCGTAGCGCCTGAGCCGGCAGGTGCTTTTGTTTTTGGAAGAACTGACACCCAGCGCAACGCTGGACGAGTTCTTTTGCGTCGGAGACCGTCGTGGGCCAGAAGCAACCGGATCTGTAAACCTTGCCAACTAGTGTTCTAGCTGCCGCGTGATTGCTGCATGTGCCTGAGTGGACTTCATGCAGTAATGTCAGGCCCTCGCTACGTAGAATGCACTTCATGAGTACTCCCGAGGATGCTGACTTTCTGTAAAGCTCAGACCCGATTTTCACGTAATTAGCGCTTCGCCGGCTGAGCTGCTCGAGAGTGACCTTGTCTTCCTCGAGTTTGTCTTCTACGGTCATGCGGTCATTTTTTATGAACGTGATGAGTGGCTCTCGCCAATCTTTTTCGTCTTCTGCTTCTAGGACAGTTGAGACTGCTGCGACAACCTGGTCGGCAGAGGTGGTAGGTTCGCTTTCATTCATTAGCTTGATGGACGGCTTCCGTAGGTCCTGAACAAACACTCCGGCGGGTACCTGGGAGCGCTTGGATCCGAGTTTGGACAGGAAGTCCGCGGCGACATTTTCTTCCCGCGGGACATGGCGGCACTCTAAGCCGTAAAAGTGAGCTTCTAACTTTTGAACTTCTGCGCAGTAGGCGTGCATCGTTTCTTTGGAGCATTCCCAGTTCTTGTTGACCTGCTCCACCACCACTTTTGAATCTCCGAAACACAACAGACGCTTGATGCCAAGGGTGATAGCTATTTTTAATCCATGGATTAGTGCTTCGTACTCAGCACCATTGTTGGTCGCCTGATAGTGTATCTGCAGCACGTATTTGAGGTGCTTGCCCTCTGGTGATATGAGAAGTACTCCAGCGCCGGCTCCTTCCAGGTTGAGGGCGCCATCGAAGTACAGTGTCCAGTGCTCTGGTGGCTCGGCGGGTGTTGGCGCTTGCAATTATGTCCATTCAGCTAAGAAGTCTACCAATACTTGGGATTTTATAGACTGTCTCGACCTGAAGGTTATGTCAAAACTTCCGAGTTCTACTGCCCATTTGACGACTCGGCCGTTGATGTCGGGGTTGTGGAGAATCTCGCCGAGCGGAAAGTTAGACACCACATGAATGGGATGAGCCTGGAAATAATGGCGCAGCTTTCTGGAGCAGATCAGGAGTGCATAAAGTAACTTTTGAGGGTGCTGGTACCGGATTTTTGACTCAGCTAGTACTTCGCTGACGTAATATACAGGCCTCTGGACCGGATACGAGTGTCCGTCTTCCAGGCGTTCGACGACCAAAGCTGTGCTGACCACATTTGTGGTTGCTGCTATGTACAGCAGAAGGTGTTCGTTCTTCTTCGGCCCGGAGAGGACTGGCGGGTTGACAAGGAATGCTTTGAGGTCGGCCAATGCTTGATCGGCTTCCGGCGTCCACTCGAACTTGTCGGCTTTCTTCAAGAGCTTGAAGAAAGGGGCACCGCGTTCACCTAGCTTGCTAATGAACCGGCTCAGGGCTGCCATCATTCCTGTCAGCTTCATTACTTCTTTCTTGTTCTTGGGAGGCGGCAAATCTTGGATTGCCTTGATTTTGGTTGGGTTAGCTTCTATGCCCCGCTGGCTTACTAAGAACCCTAGGAGTTTACCTGAGGGGACCCAGAAGACGCACTTGGTCGGGTTCAACTTCCATCTGTAGCGGCGGAGATTATTGAATGTTTCTTGGAGGTCGGCGATCAGGGTGTCTTTGTCGTAGGTCTTGACCACGACATAGTCGACGTAGGCCTCGGCGTTCCTTCCTATCTGGGTGTCCAGGCAGCCCTGGATTGCCTTCTGGTAAGTTGCTCCAGCGTTTTTGAGTCCGAAGGTCATTGTCTTATAGCAGTATATGCCATGAGGCGTGATGAAGGCCGTCTTATCTTGGTCGGCCGGGTTCAGGGCTATCTGATGGTAGCCAGAATAGCAGTCTAGAAAGGAGAGTAGGAGGCAACCAGCCATAGAATTGATGACCTGGTCGATGCGAGGAAGAGGGAAGGAGTCCTTAGGGCAATGTTTCTTGAGATCGGTATAATCAATGCACATTCTCCATTCACCGGTTTTTTTCTTAACAAGTACAGGATTTGCGAGCCATTCGGGGTGCATGCACTCCCGGATGAAACCGACTGCTAAGAGCTTATTTAATTCTACCGTCGAAGCTTCTGTTTGACCGGCTTGGCGGTTTTTACCAAATGCAAGGAGTGCTCAGCCTTCTCCCTTGGCACTCCTGGCATATCAGAGGGTTTCCATGCAAAAATGTCCCAGTTGTCCTGTAGGAAGGAGGTGAGCGCGCTTTCCTATTTGGGAGACAGGCCTTGGCCTATCAGCGCCGTCTTGCTGGGGTCGTCGCTGAAGAGGGGAATTGCCTTGGTCTCCGAGTCAGGCTCAAGCGCTGTCATGGTGGCATCTTGTTCCGGTATCTTAAGGTCGGTAGGTGGGTTGATCTTGGCCTCGCTTGCGAGGAGCGCGCTGTTGCCGAGCTGCCGTGAGAGCTCGGCGAGCCGTACGGCTTCTCCGTCGCACTCGTACGACGTCTTGACGTCGCCCTTAATGCTGATGACCCCGTTCGGGGCTGGCATTTTTATCACCAAGTAGGTGTGATTGGGGATGGCCATGAAGCGAGCCAACATGGGCCGCCCAAAAATGGCGTGGTAGGAGCTACCAAAGTCAGCGACCTCGAAGTGCAGGAACTCGGTACGGTAGTTGGCGGGCGTACCGAAGGTGACTGGCAGGGTGACTCTTCCTACTGGGTAGGCCGCCTTGCCCGGGACGACGCCGTAGAACGGGTGGTGAGAGTCTCGGAGCCTGCTGTAGTCGAACCCCATGTCGTTCAGGGTTCTGGTGAAGATGATGTTGAGCGCGCTGCCACCGTTGATTAGTACTTTGGTGAGGAGAGCTTTGTCAACAACTGGGCTAACAATCAGTGGGTACGAGCCTGGTTCGGGCAGATGGACCCAATGGTCGCTCCTGCTGAAGGTGATCGGAGTTTCCGACCACCTGAGGTACTCGATACCCTTGGTGCCTACGAGATTTATCTCGCGGCTGTGGAGCTTCATCTTCATTTTGTCGCGAAACGCGTCGGGGCCTCCCACGATCACGTTGACTTGGCGATCGGCGCGCTGGAAATTACCGTGCTGGTCGGCAGCGGCGGCGTCTGGTACTGGGCGGCGCACGCCACCACTCGGCGCTCTATTGTTGTGGCGACGATCATTGCAGCGGTCGGGACGACGCTCGTTGCGGCGTTCGCCGTCTCTTCTGTCGCCATGGTTGTTGGTGTTGTAGCGCTGCTTCTTTGGTGGCGGTGGGACGCCCAGTTCTTTCTTTAGGGTCCAGCATTCTCTGAACGAGTGCTTTGCGTCCTTGTGGAGGGGACACGGCTCGTCTAAGCGGGCGAGCTGCTCCGGTTGGAGTCGTGACTCCACGCGGCCCTCGCCTTCAGCAACAGTTGCGACATCAGGCCTACCACGTCTGCCGCGTGTTGGTTCCATCTTCTTTTTCTCTGCTGGTGGGCCGTGACGACGATCATATTGGTCGCGCTCGCTGAGTTCGCGGCGTGCGCGGTGGTCGTCGGCTTCAAAGTACTCGGAATAGTTGGCTCGGCGTTCGGGTTGGCCGTAGTCCCGGTCGTACCGCTCTCGGCGTTCCATCTCAGCAGCGTCTCGTTCGCGGTGCCGCCTGTCGAGCTCTTTTCTGACATCGCGGTCCCTCCGGCGAAGCCTGTCGCGGAGGTCACCGTCGAAGCGGCGATGGTGTCGGCGTCTGTTGCCATCATCACGGTGATTTTGGGGGTGCCTGCCCTCGGATTCGTCTGGCTGGTGGTCGGCCGTTCGTTCCTGATCGACCTCCTCCGGGATGTCGTGCAGAGTTGGGGATCTATAGCGGCGCCATCCTCGTTCAGATCTGCTGTGCCCGGTCCTGCGGGAACTCGATCTGCTCGAGCGTGACCGGCTAGATCGTGACCTGGACTCTCTGTCCTTCTGATGTAGGTTCTGCGTGACAGCCAGCCGGGCTCGGAGCCGGGCCGCCTCTGGGGTGGCTTCCATGTGATCCAGCTCGGCGATGCATGCTGCCATGGCCGCTGATGGTGTTTGGAAGTTGGCCTGGGCCCGTTCGAACTCGCGCGCCAGATTGCGCGGGTCCAGCGGATCTAGTTCCTCGTGGCGCGAACCTCCATCTGCTTGCCGGTCCGCGTCTTCTGCCTGCTGGCGCTGAGGTCGGAGGGTGTTTGCGTCGATGCGGCGTTGTCGTGCGGACGCGGTCTCATTGTCTTCGGTCGGTTGGTCTTCAGAAACGAGTACCTCGCGGTCTGGCCGCGAGGCGCGGTCCTTGGATGCATTCTCCGAGTTCTCGGGGGTCCCTAGTATGGTTCTGGCGATCTGGAACTCACCATAATCTGGAAGCTGGGTGTGTTCGGGCAGGTTTCCAGATTGGATCTGGGCCTCGCGCTGCGGGAGCCGGTCGGAGTAGTCGGCAGTCGCGTTCTTCAGTCCGTGGGGGAACGTGTTCCCCGAGAGGTCCAGGACTCGCTCGGACATGGCAATGCATTCAGCGAGCGTGTCGTTGATGCGATTGAGCCCGTCGATGATCTTGTCGGGGTAAGGTACTCGGCGCCGTGGAAGTAGATCTGGGATCCGTTCACGGACGCTGAGGCGCTCGATCGGCTGCGTGAGCTGATCAGGCACATCCGGAGGAGTCCCCGGAGTTGTCGAGGTTGAGTCCACCGGCGTCAAGTCGACGTTGGTGGAGCTAGAGTCGCTGGAGTCGGCGAAGAAGCTACATCCCGCGAGGTGCTTGGGGCTGTCGCTCATGTTCGCCGGGAAAACGACGTCGAATCGATCTGTCCTCAAGCCAACGGTGTTTTCGGATCGAAAAAGCTCACCAATCTCCCCCTACCTAGCGCGTCAACTGTCGGACCTTAGGACCGGCAATCCACCTGGGGGTACCCGAGTGGTTGATTTGTAGGCGGGCCGATTGATGAACTAGTGACTTGATGGTATACAGGAGGCACTGATTTAGACAGGTTCGGGCTACCCGGAGGTATAATACCCTACGTCCTGTGTCGGTGGCGTCATTTGTATTGCTGGATACTCGACCGAGCTTTGGGGAGCTTGGGCGAGCGTATGGTTTACAGGATGAGATGCGTGTCACACCCGGCCCAGTTTGTATGGCCCAGTAGTGGCCCATGAGTGCGGGATGCACATGTTTAGTGCCACATTGCTAGTTTAGCAAGGGTGGAGGCAACTTATAAGCCTTTGTCTTCCAGCCATAGCACCTTCGGGTTAACCCTTTTACACGAAGCGAGGACGAAAGTGTAAGCAGGGTGCTATGTGTACGTGTTCACGCCCCTCGGGAGGGCTGTGCGAGGCGGCTTTGGAAGGCAGGGTGTTACAAATGGTATCAAAGCCGACCCTCGCGGTTGCGCGTACGGGTCAGTGTGCGGGCATAGGGCGCATGGCATGTGTGCCCGGGTAGGGCATACGGCATGGACTATGGCGCTGGCACTGGACGTACGGGCGTGCGCCAAGGGGGAACGTTCCTGGACATTTGCCCGTGTGGGTGAGTTGCGCCGACGAGGACGTCGGGTTCTTTGAGGGGGGGTGTATGTCACACCCGGCCCAGTTTGTATGGCCCAGTAGTGGCCCATGAGTGCGGGATGCACATCTTTAGTGCCACAGTGCTAGTTTAGCAAGGGTGGAGGCAACTTATAAGCCTTTGTCTTCCAGCCATAGCACCTTCGGGTTAACCCTTTTACACGAAGCGAGGACGAAAGTGTAAGCAGGGTGCTATGTGTACCCGTTCACGCCCCTCGGGAGGGCTGTGCGAGGCGGCTTTGGAAGGCAGGGTGTTACAATGCGTCCCCCTTTGTGAGGGTACCCTAGACCGCTTTATATAGGGTAGCGGGCTAGGGTTTACAAGTCGGTTTCCATCTAAACCTACTTGACTTCGACCAGGACTCTAGTCCGGGTCGGTTACAACTGGAATATCCCTGGATATCCGGACGAGCCGCCCGCCGGGTCTTTGTCAACTTGTCTATCAAGTCAGGGAGCCCGTATGGGCCGCGTAGGGGTCGGCTCGTGGGCCTGTCAGAGGTGGGCTTTAGCCGCCATGATCTGGTCCGACAGTGGGCCCAGGGGTACCCATATCCCACAAGCCCCCGAGCAACGTGCAGGCGCGTGCAAAACTGCTTGACGAAGTGCCGAGGCCAACGAGGTCGGCTGAAGGTGCTTCTTCATGTGGTCGGCACAAGGGTGGGCGGTGCTCAAAAAAAGAGAACACCCAACATCGACGCCGAGTTCTTCGAGGTAGTCGGTCGGTCCTCATGAGGGCCGAGTACAGGGCGACGATTAGGAGCACTGTACGTACAGTAGCCCCCGAGCGTTGGGTTGGTCAGCCCATGGATAGAGACGGGTGGGTGGGTGGATGGATAGGGACGGGTGTGCGCTGAGCGCGAGGAAGCCCGGCGGCGTGTTCCAGCCGTTCGAGAGGGAGAGGTGCGCCGAGGTGCCGGCCTCGTCGACCATGGCCGCGCGCGAGCTTGGCGGCGGTGCCCGAGGACAGCCGCGACAACAACAAGGCAGCCACCACTACTGGTACTGCTACGGCACCGGCGACGGCGGAGAAGCACGGCAGCGACAAGGAGGCGAACAAAGACGCGGCCAAGGACAAGGATGGGCAGTCGTCGCAGCAGGCGTCCAACCGGAAGCCGCGGCGGTGCTGGGCGCCGGAGCTCCACTGCCGGTTCCTGCAGGCGCTCCGGCAGCTCGGTGGATCCCAAGGTTGGTGTGCCTTTCCCCTCGACTCTCCTTGGGTGAGCCCTCCCCGGAGTGGA
>OAMR01000698.1:426738-443267 GCA_900205405.1 Echinochloa crus-galli
ATAGGATGGCAATTTGGTGGAGGTTCAACAAGTTCCATATTTTTACAAGCATAAGCATTTCTTTTTCAGATTTTTGTCTAAGCACATCATCATGCCTTTGCGGCAAAAAGAAGCTTATGCCTCTCCACAAATTAACTCATGGGCTAAACATTCACAATGATACAATGATCTTTGACCTAGATGATACAATGGTCTTTGACCCAATTTGCAAGACAAAGATTTCCAAACACAACCTAAGCATGAACAAGCATCTAGGCAAGAACAAGTCATGGTAATTCATCCACTCATGGGTGAGATTCAATTTTTCATTTCTTATCCAAAAATTTTGCAAACTCACATGTGTAAACAACAATGATATCAAGAGCTTTGCTAGTTACCACAATGAACTACTAGCACGTTCACAAGCTCAAGAGTAGCAAATTAGAGTGATCAATTCATATGAGAGAAGCTTGTTCTAAAATGCAAGATATAAAACAAATGCACATAATAATATACATATGCAAATGCAAAAGATACAAGATGCACAATAACATATATATATATATATTACAAAGATGCAAAAATGATATGGATGAACAACATGACATATCTGAGTGATCAAATGAAAAGCATGACATGAAGTTCATAAATATCATCCGTCACAATAATATACAAAAGTTAGCAAGATAGATATACAATATCACATAACTATCAAGAACAAGATGGCTAGCCTACCATGGTATATACATAAGCAAGATACAAAACACGTCAAGATACAAGTGCAACAAGATGAACATGATGTACAAAATATACAAGCAAGCAAGCTATACATAACAACGAGAGCTCCAAAGACAACTCAGAGGAACACACTCCGAGAACCAACTCAAATGAGGCATCGAAAACATAATATGCGCACCTCGAAATCTCCTCCCCCTCAGCAAATGCTTCCACTTGATCTCCATTATCCCCAAAAGTGATGTACTCCCTTATCATCATCGGGGTGAGGCTTGAGAGTCTCCTGAGTCGATCAACCACAAACTCCTCAAGCCTCCCACCTGCACAATCAAAACCGAGAATGAGAGCGAGGAAATGCCTCAACACTGGGGTTAGAACAAAATGAATCAAACCAATGCCATGTCATCTGCTCAAAAGAAGGGTTAGCAAAATCCACACAACTAATCCTATCAAACTGTGGAAACCTCTCACGCCTAGCAAGCGGAGCTCTATCACGCCTAACCGGAGGAACACCATGCGGGGGAAAGCGCGGTCCAAACTCCGTCCGGTAACCAAAGCTACGGTCGTCCCTCCCGAACTCGTACTGACCACGAGGAGGAGGGCGCCTAGCAAAACCACCACATCCCTGAGGACCTCCTCCACGAGGAGCAAAGCCACGAGCACTCTTACTTGGAATAGAGCGCACAAACCCATCACCTCTGGGCAAAGGAGCACGAGGCTCAGGCACGCTATGGGAAGAGCGGTACCTGTCCCGGTTTCCCATTTCCTTCTCACGCCTTACCTCTCTCTTCTTCCTGAAGCAGAAACCCTCTTGGTGACCATCCCTACCACAAAAACCACAGTGGTAGTGGACTGGCTTTGGCTTTGGATCTTCTTTGGGTTTAGGCTTTGGATCTTCTTTTGGCTCAGGCTTCTCACTAGGTTTGCACACTCAAAGACAGAAGAGCTACATGGAATCGTCTCGTCGAATGTTACTTCGCAAGTCTCCATGATTTGGTTAGTGGCAAGATTGAGCACACGATATGCTCTAGAGTGATTAGCATAACCAAAGAAGATACCATCATGAGACCGAGACTCGAACTTATCTAGATTACCTTTCTTGAGAATGAAGCACTTGCACCCGAAGACTCGAAAGTGACTCACCTTGGGGGTTCTTCCATGAAAGAGCTCATAGCAAGTCTTCTTCTTGAAGGCACGAAGGAAAATCCGATTAGAGACATAACAAGCGGTGCTCACCGCCTCGGCCCAGTACTTCCTAGGAGTCCTATGCTCATCGAGCATCGTCCTGGCCATTGTACAGATGGTCCGATTCTTTCTTTCCACAACACCATTCTGACAAGCAACATAAGGCGAAGAGAACTGATGCTCAAGACCAAGGTCACGACAAAAGGCATCAAACTGAGCGTTTTTAAATTCCGTGCCATTGTCACTGCGTATAGCTCGTATGGCATCACCATTTCGCTCATTTTTTAACCTCAAGATCAGATCTCGAACAAAACCAAACGTTTCATCCTTAGGCGCCAAGAAATACACCCAGGTATAGCGAGAATAGTCGTCCACAATCACAAGGACGTACCACTTCCCACCGACTGAGCGAACGCGAGCTGGACGAACCAAGTCCATATGTAAAAGCTCCCCAGGACGCTCAGTCATCACATCGGTCAGGGGTGGGTGGGAAGTAGTGACCATCTTGCCATGCCTACAAGGTGCACAAACCAAATCCTTCTCAAACCGAAGCTTGGGCAATCCTCGGATAAGGTCAAGACTGCTCAAACGAGAGAGAAGGTCGAAGCTCAAGTGACCCAACCTCTTATGCCACTTCCAAAGCTCGGAAGAGGAACCAGCAACAAGACAACGAGCAGCACCAAAGGACCTCGAGAAATCAGCAACGAAAACTTGACTCTCGGGAATGATCATGCAAACAAGGTCACCTCGAGAATCAAGAATCCGAGAAGCACCACTAACAAACCGAACCTCAAAACCCTCATCAAGCAGTTGAGAGACCGAAAGCAAATTAAAGCCAAGCGACTTGACGAGAGCAACACGCTTCAACACAAATTTCTCGCTCACCTGAATATCACCTTCTGAGAGCACTCTACCCTTACCATTATCCTCAAAAGTGATGTACTCCCTTGTCATCACTGGGGTGAGGCTTGAGAACCACCTTTGATCTTCGGTCATGTGTCGAGAGCAACCGGAGTCAATCAGCCACAAGCTCCTCAAGCCTCCCACCTGCAAAATCAAAAGCGAGATCGAGAATGAGTAAATGACTCAACACTGGGGTTAGAACAGATAAAGTTAAACCAGTGCTGAGCCATCTGCTCAAAAGAAGGGTTAGCAAAATCCACTCTACCAAACCTATCAAACTGAGGAAACCTCCCATGCCTAACCGGAGGAACACCACGCGGGGGAAAACGCGGTCCAGGCTCCCTCCGGTAACCAAAGCTACGGTCGTCCCTCCCGAACTCGTACTGACCACGAGGAGGAGGACGCCTAGCAAAACCACCACGTCCCTGAGGACCTCCTCCACGAGGAGCAAAGCCACGAGCACCCTTTCTTGGAATAGAGCGCACAAACCCATCACCCCTAGGCAAGGGACCACGAGGCTCAGGCACGCTATGAGAAGAGCGGTACCTGTCCCGGTTTCCCATTTCCTTCTCACGCCTTACCACTCTCTTCTTCCTGAAGCAGAAACTCTCTTGGTGACCATCCCTACCACAAAAGCCACAGTGGTAGCGGACTGGCTTTGGCTTTCGATCTTCTTTTGGTTTAGGCTTTGGATCTTCTTTTGGCTTAGGCTTCTCACTAGGTTCGAGACCACTCGTCTCTCCCACAAAGATCACTCTCTTTTGGAAGTTGTTGGTTTGAGGTGGGAATTCTGGTGGATCTGGAGTGGTATCAAGCTTGTTTCTCAAGTGGTTGGGCTTAGGTTCAAAGGTATTCTTGGATGGAATATTTTGTGGTGGAAAGGGCACACCCTCACAAATCATTCTCTCATTCTTAACCACCAACTCTGAATCAAGACCACAACCATCAGCCCGTCTTTATTGAGCAATCATCATTCTCAATTGAGGTTCACGACTTGACAACCAACCCAAATATTTTCGCAATTCATAGTTCTCATTTTGCGCACGGTTAACATGATGCTCAAGTTCAAGAATCCTTAAAGCAGTTTCTTCACAAGTAGAACAAGCATGCTTGACAGAAGAATTCAAAGAACTTTCAAGAGATTTGATTTTAGCAAAAGCATCATCAAGTTTAGCATGCAAGACAGGGCAAGAAGTACAAGCTCCTAACAAAGCAGGTCTAGATTTCAACTCAACAAGTTCAGTCTTAAGCAAATCAAGTTCCTCAACTCTAGACATGTGCTTCTTCTTATACTCAAGCATTTCATTCATTATAGCATCACAATCAGTGCAAGCATGCTCATCAAAAACAACAGGAGCAGTTTTCATGGCATCAATTTCAGATTGAGATTTGGCAAGTGAAAGTTCAAGATTAGCAATTTGTTCTTTAGAAGCAACAAGCAAAGACTCAAGTTCAACAACCTTCTCCTTAGACTCACCAAGCAACAACCTAAACTCCCTCTTTTCCTTGTTGGTCTTACAAAGCACATCATCACGATTATCAAGCAATTCATTCAACCTAGCATTCTCCTCTAACAAGAAGTCGGGATCGCGATTTACCTAATCCTCAGACTCTGACTCAGAGTCTTCTCTTGTGCTCTTCTTGTTGTCGGAGTTGTGTGCCATGGTGCAGAAACCTCGGGACGCCATGCACGCCAAGCCGTTGAAGTTCTTGGCATCGTCCCTCCGGCGTCGACCTTGATCTTCATCCTCGCTGCTTGAGCTTGACGAAGAGTTGCTTGAACTTGTGTCGACATCGCTTGCACCGGCCACCATAGCTCGGTTCTTGTGCTTGTGCTTGTGGTCTTCGTCCTTCTTCTTGTACTTGTCCTTGCTCTTGCTCTTGTACTTGTGCTTGTGGTCGTCCTTCGAGCGGTGCTTGTGCTTGCGGTCCGGCTCAGCTGGCTCCGGACACTCGGCGATGAAGTGCCCCATCTTGCCGCACCTGTAGCACGTACTCCCAATGCGCCTTGTACTCTTGCGGTTCTCGTACATGCGCCCGAACCTCCTTGTCAGCAACGCGAGATCCTCCTCGCTCAGCACCTCGAATTCCTCATTTGGCAAAGACACAAGCAAAGACAAAGCAAATTGGCGTGAAGTGTTAGCTCCTGATCTAGAACTAGAACCACTCATCAGAGCCAGACTATGGGGATCAGTCGGGTTCTCAAGCTTGGCTCTAGCAATCCTATCGACCTCTGAGGACTTAAGCTTAGAGAACAGTCCATCGACTGTGAGTGTCTCGTAAGCATCAGATTCAGTAATTGCCTCAAACTTTGCAGCCCACACATCCCTATCCAAGCAATGTAACAGCTTGATGGCCATATCGTAGTCTGTGTATGGAAGTTCGGCGATATTGGCTCTCATGTTGTTCACAATCACGGTGAACCTCTGGAACATGGCATCTATCGACTCACCGGACAAATGAGTGAAGTTCTCATATTCCCTCCGGTAAGTCGAAAAGAGCCGAGCCTTTACCCCACTATCACCACCATGAGCGATTGCTAACTTCTCCCAGATCTTACAAGCAAGATGCTCTTCTTCAATCACACGATTGAATTCATCGTCGTCGACCGCTTTGAACAAGAAATCAACGGCTTTTGCATTTGCCTCAAACTTGTCCTTAGCCTCCTGGGTTACTCTCGTAGCAGGGATGTCATAGGTAGTATCAAGAGTGATATCCCATAACAGCTGTCCCGTGCTACGGAGGAAAGCACCCATGCGAACCGACCACATCCTATAGTTCTTCCCATCGAAGAGAGGAGGACCCGAACCCTTTCCGGCGTACGCCATCTTCTTTGGATCTTAAGACTGGTTAGAATCATGAAGATCCGTAACTGGCTCTGATACCAACTGAAGGATCGAAACGGCGACCAGAGAGGGGGGAGTGAATGGGAGCCGATAAAAATTTCTTCTCGAAATTCGGCCTATATCCCAAAAATCACTATCCAAAGATTCCTCACAAGCTTGCCAAGATAGCATAGTCACAGCGGACCTACCCACCCTAGGAACAAGCCAGAACAACACACGAAAGCGGAAGCACAACAAAGCCCTTGCCGTCTGCCTGAGTCTGGGCGGACTGTCCGCACAGAGGTCGCGGACCGTCCGCGGTCAGGGCAGACCGTCCGGCTAGGCAAGGCGGACCGTCCGAGAACCCTCTCCGAATCTCCAGAGACTTCAGCCGAAAATCGGACCGTCCGAGCCTCTACCGCGGACGGTCCGTCAGTGTCGCGGACCGTCCGAGGGAACGAGACGGACCGTCCGTCAGGGAAACAGAGACACCAGGAGCGAAAACCTCTTCTCGGACCGTTCGCCAATCACATGCGGACCGTCCGGGAACACGGCGGACCGTCCGCCAAGAACGTGCGGACCGTCCGCGAGGCCTTACGGACGAACAGGAAGAACAGCTACAGTAACCCGCGGGTCAACTCCCCCAAATCCATCACCAGATCTCCCAAACGGCTAGAACTCCCACGAGTTCATCCACAAAATTTCAAATCGAGACCGATTCCCGGCGTTTGAGGGGGCAAGATCATACACAAAGAGGCGCAAGGCACTCATCCATGATCCCCACAAACAAATCCGAAGCCAAACGGTCTAGAAACGACGAATCGAGAGGAACAAGAAAATGGCACAAAAAGGAACTCGGGGAGAAACAAAGAGATTCAACTAGCACAAGAATTCATTCCAACAAACAAAGGTCAGATTCTATACAAGGCTAGCAACCTCCCAAACAACCACCCGCTAAGATCTACATGAAGCACGGGCTAGCCTAGAGAGAGAGAGGAAGAGAGAAAATGAGCTAGGGTTCCAAGAGTTCAACTTGCCATCCCCCTCTACCCCTATATATATTAAGTCACCTAGAGATGGCAAAGGACCAAACTACCCCTACAAACATAAAACAAGATACACACCCCTCATGGGCAATTTTGGAATAAGCCAGATATTTCTCCCGGCCAGGCACGCCGTCCATCCGGTCTTCAGAAACCTTTGATGTATGAGGAATAGACCCCATGGGTCCTTTCCCTAACTCAGAGAACTACGGGTTTACTCTGGTAACCAAAGATCCCGTCTCCAACTGGGTAGAAGCCAAGCCTTATCGAGCCGCATCCACCAGGCACGCTAAGCAAATGTCCCATGAAAACATCTTTCCTCGCTTTAGCGTCCCTGGGCTGGTCGTAGAGGCTCTCATCTCATTGACTCTATCTCCCGGAAATATCTAAACTTGGGGGAGCCACATATGATAGCCACACCTTATCACCCCCAAACTAGTGGTCAAGCAGAACATCCAGCATGAAGAACAAGAACACTCTGCAAAGACCGTCAATGAGATGGGTAGGCGCTAGAGAGATAGGCTCGCTAATGCATTCTGGGCATACTAGACCACTCTAGTTTGGGCAAACCAGGACAATTCGGCCAAACCATGTTGGTTCGACCGAAGGAACCCTCTTTTGCCCCTTGAGCGTCCTTTTAGACCCTTGATCCTATCTCTATCTCATCTTGTCTCAAAGTTGCTAGGGAAATATTGGGAAAGTTGCTTGTCGATCTCAAGTCAGAAACCATCCTCCATCACTTTCCCGAACACGACCAAGTGTTCACATTTCCCAGCCGCCATGACCACCCAATCCTTATCCAAAGACCTTTCCTCACCCAAGGGTTCCCTATCCATGAGTGTGACAAGTCTACTAACGAAGAAAGCCATGGAGGAGGGAGAAGAGAAACCATGGATGAAGAGCCTGAATGGAGATCTGGTGCAAACACACCAGAAATTTGACAAACTCGGTGAGAAGGTCACCGAAGGCGAGCCTTGGCAGATGGACAAGGATGACAAGATCAACGTCCTCTACCAAGCACTCACAGCCAAATTCAAGAGGCTCGCCAAAGCCACATGACATCTAGACCTTTACGATCCATCTATAGAGTAGATGCCGTGTGGTTGTATCTTTTAGAGCACCATTAGTTTCAATTTATTTCCCAATTCAATTTCCCTTTGATTAAATCATTGCTTAGGAGGTGCTCTCTTTATTTCCCTTCCAATATTTTGTTTCCAACCTTAGCTTGATGAATAAATAAAATTGGAGTTGAATGCAGAAAGAATAAAATTGTCGCTCCGGTTGGTGCATTTGAGCCAACCGGAGATTGTCCTGTTTAACAGAAAGAAATATGAGTATAGGCATGACACAGTGGAGGAACAAGACGAGAACGAGCAGGCCGACCAGCTAACTCAGTACCTTTCAAGGTTGAATCCCTACCAGTGAAGAGTCCAAGCTTGGGGGAGCACCCCCACAAATCTTCCAATATTGTCGGCCAGTAATAACCAGTTCTTCTAATAACCCATTTCATTCGGTAAGCCGACTGATGTGCTCCACACAATCCATCATGCACCTCACTCTTGCTCTGTCATTAATTTTGCTAGTACTTTGTTGCAACTAGTTTCTTGACTATGCTTGAGTTATTTGGCATGAGTAGAAATGAACCTGAACACCTTGTGGGAGCATATGCCTTATTCCAAGTCTAGGTTGTTGTGGGGATTGATATAGTGAGACTTTGGTAGAATTCTATTTCTGCTCTTAGTATGGTGAGAATCTCGGATGTTTATGCTTTCAAAAATAAAACAAAGTGCCTCATTGGTCAACAATTCCTACCAGAGCCATATGATAGGATTAGTTCTAAACTTTCTACCATATGCTGCTTGTCATCTTAGTGAGCTTTGTCAAATTCTGGTGACCTTAGTGAGGAATCTTTCATGCTTCTAAGATCGAGATGCACATACACTCCACCTCTTTATGAAGGTCACTATAGAGCGTTCAAAATAAAGGTCTGGCAAAATGGAGATGCTAAGAAATTTAGCAAGAGATGCCCACACTGCCAGAAACACGGGAAAGAGACGCGAAGCCACTCACCAGTAATATTCAGTAGAAATCTTTGATGTAAGGGGAATAGACCCCATGGGCATCTACCTAGGACAACTTAGTTTAGGATTATAGCCCATGCTCTCGAAAAATAAATAAAGGAGAGGAAGAATCATTCCATGAAGTTCCACCAATTAAGTTCCACCAAATTCCACTCCACATATTCCACACACATGCACTTCTCGATCTAAGAGTGTAATTTGATTATCCTGTAATTTGATTATCCTAAGGTCCGGTCTTTGACTTAGCAAAATATAAGATGCTTGTATGCCATCATCCTTTGTCCCTGAGCCACACAAAAAGCCAAACTAGATGTTAGGATAAAAAGAAGGCAAAGCCTTTGGTTAGGATTCAAATACACTTGAGTGATTGAGTGTGCCAATGAGGAACAATTTGTAGTTTTCAAAACTTATGAAAAACTCCGAGATAGGATCCTGAAAAGAGTAGAGTGGAATAAAACTAAATTTAAACTGTTCATCCTTTCAACCGCCCAAGACAAGGAGATTGCTATAAGCCCCATAGGTAAAAAGGTGAATTAATGCTTTGCTAGTAATTCAAGTAAAAATTGAGTACTAGTTGTTTATAAAGTTACCTGCAAAAGAAATCCCTATTCACCTGTGAAAGACATGGTTGGTCACTGGCTGTCTCATATTTCTCGTGCGGGTAGCATGGCGATGACTTCTCTAGTCACTCGCCTCACTAACCACCTGGGCGTCCTTCAAGGCGCCCGACTCACGTACATCGAGACAGCGCGTTCCGTCGTGGATGCCGAGCACTTCGTGCAAGCCCACATGATACGGCGACCCAGAAGGTCCAGGAGGGAAAGGCGGTGCAGGGGAGCGCTGCTGGGCCAAAACCCCAGTTCGGCCGAACGGGCGACTTCGGCCGAACGGGTCAAATCGGCCGAACCGCCCCCAGACGCTGCACCGACCCTGAGCCGCCTTAGCACCAAGGCGGTGCCACGTGGCAGTTCGGCCGAACAGCCGGCACCGCCCTCTGCAGCCTTGGCAGCTACTCCACCTCCACCGTCCTTGCTCCCCTATAAATTGAGGCCCCTGGTCACCTGCATCAACACACAACAAGAGGAGAAGAAGTAGAGAGTAGGCGTTGCGAAGTTCCGCCACTCATATCAGTAGAATAGGGGAGAGGAGAGGTGAGCGTCCCGGAGAGGAGCGGAGTGTCGGCCCTCTCCTAGCCGTAAGGTGGTGACAGCCCTTCCGGTCTCTGTAGTCCATCACGTTAGTTCCGATGTCTTAGGACCAAGGTTTAGGGTAGCTGACACCCCTTCTATCCCTTTCTGTGTGTCAGGGGCTCTATAGTCCCAAAGCAAGTAACCGTTCGTATCCTCTGAATTGCTCCGTAGTCGGAAGAATACTCTTACCAGACCTGTACCCTCTCTACCCTCCTATCCTTTCTCCTCTCTCCTTGTTGTCGTCACCCACTTCATCCATTCCAGTCCCACCAGGCGTGCTAAAAAGTGTGTTGACGCAAAATCGGCTTCTCACGCCAAGCACACAGCAAGCCGAATCAGCTGGCTTCACACGTGCCCGATCGTCTGAATCCTGTAAGCGTGCCAGTCAATTTTCCCTGAAACTGACAAAGGAAGAAAAAATGTTTAGATATAAAACCTGGAACGTGCCGGCTGATACCAGACAGTTCCATCTCTACGGCTTACAATGCCAATTTTGATCGACATATAGCTATAGACGAGCTATCTGTCAGCAATTCAGGCATTCAGTACATATTCGGCAAAGCACGTAAGAAGCACACTACCGACCGCATGACGTCATCATGATGAAAGATCGGTTCTTAATTAAATAGTCGTTACAGCACTTAACCACAACCGATTAACGGGAATGAGGCATAATAAATGAATGTGAAAGCACGATCGTAAATCTCTAATAAACAAGAATGCATAGGTTTAAAAGCACTAGTCTACCGCATGTCTAGGTACCTTCGAACCCGTCAGGCGTAAAATCAAACAAGTTAATCCACCGCATGATACAACTTGTTTAAAATCACACCACCAACCAAGAATAGATCAATCTACCGCATGATATACTCTAAACGTGGAAGGCTAAAAGCATTCATTATTTAAAACAAAATTACAAACGTGTTTCACTCGTGAAGGGACTACCGAATACGGCTAGATAGCCGATTCGGGTTCCATGAAGAAGGAACAAGCTTTGTCAATGATGATAGACCTATCAGATCGATTTCGAGCTCTAATCCACCGGATGATTAGTTCTAAAACGACCCAAAAACCTGCATCTACCGCATGATACCCGGCTCTGTCAAGATCCATGCAAAATCAACAAGCTTGAACCCGCGACACGTGGCAATCTAGATTGACTCGAATTCGGCTATGTGAAGAAACGTGATCATGTCTTGCGATAGATCAAAACCGAACCTAACCAATCTAGATTGGGCAAAAAGAGTGTTATATGAATTAAACATAAAGTAAAACCCAAACAACACAAGGTAGCTTAATGAATCTATTAGATCTTTGCCAAAATCTAATAGAGCCGGTAACTTCCCTCATCTTATGTCAGCCAAATGAGACTCATGGAAGAAGCCTACTCATACCAAGCTTAAATCCACCGCATGATACTAAGCATGATACGAGGTTGTCGATACTTACGGAGGTCGAGGCTCGATGGTTCCTCTCAAAGAATTTCGACGACACGACTAAAGGACTCGAAAAGGTGGCGCAAGGCCGGTTTGTTGTATGATTGTTCGATCACTATTACAAACACCATGGGTTTATATTTATGCCCTGGTTTTGACACGATTCCTAATCTACTACGATTACAAAACGTTTATTTCCAAAGAAATACGTTGAAACGCCGTATTCATCTCGTATTCTTCATCAAATCGGCTTCTTCCTTATATTTAATCCACGTCATCATGTTCTCCCGAATGCTTCCGTGATGACGGTCTCCCGACCGCAGAGCGTTTTTTGCCGAATGCTTTGAAGAAGTTTGTCCTGCCGAATGGAATCTTTTACAGAGCCTGGCCCACTCGTCAGCCTCTTTCAGGTGCTAATTTTTGGTGTTAACACATGCCCCTTCAATTTCGGGATAAAAGATATTTTTATCTTGGAATTGACCATAGATACTCAACGTGTCTAGGTTACCCTAGCTCAATCCTCGCTTTTCCTTTCTAAAATCTTCGAAGCTTTGTCCAGATCCAAACCCTAGTTCATCGACTTTTGAAGCTTCAATCTTCAAATGGCGCACCAAGATCAAGCCCTCCAGGTAATTCTTAATCTTCCTCAAGCACATTCGGCATCATTCTTTTCGAATCACATCTTAAATTTTTCTTTCCCCCTTTTTCTGTTCTTGGTAGGCTTTAGCGGCCGAACTTTTGATTCCCACCGAGGAAAAAGCACCCACTTATTTTCTCGGTCCCGTAGGAGATTCAGACCCTTCTGAGCTGATTGCTACTGAATCTCAGAGGATTCCCTTCAAAACTTCACTGACAAAGCCTCACGAATGGCAAGATGCTTTCAAGAACTGGCCTCTACCCCCAATCGCCGGTTGGAGGAACTGGTATAAAAGAATTTTTGATGCAAAAGCCCCCAAACCAAGAACTGGGACAATCTCTGCATCTCACACTGTCTAGAGCTATCTTTAGCCGAGACACCCAAGAATGAGAGCCTTCTCATCGCAGCCAGCCACTTTTGGTCCAATGGGGCAAATACTTTTCTTTTTGGCCATGGACCGATGTCTCCCACCTTGGCCGATGTCTACATGATGACCGGCCTGAATATCACAGAATCTGTGCGCCCTTACAAGTACAAGGGCTCCTCCAAGCAAACAGGAGTGAAGACAGGATTTGGATATAAGAAATATATCCAGAATTATATGTCTGATGGTCCCCTGTCTGATGTTGAATACAGGGCCTTTCTGAACATGTGGTTGTGCAGGTTTATCTTCTGCGGCAAAGCCAATGAGCCGACCCTGAATCACATTGTGATGGCTGAAGATTTGGCTGCTGGTACACTTATCCCCCTTGGGAAGTATCTGCTGGGAAGTGTCTATCATATGCTCCATCAGACCACTCGCTTGATGCATACCAACAAGAAAATCCCTTGTGTCAATGGTTCTTGGTGGTTCATCCAGATGTGGCTGCAATTGTATATGCACCAGATTGTTTCAGTTGATATCAACAATCGGCATTTCCCTTCAGTCAATTACAAGGAAGGGGAAACTCAAAGCATCAAAGGCTGTCAAACTTATGGAGAAGCTGCCTCTACTGTATCTGTGGATAAGAGTATTGGTGAACTTTTCGAGCTTTTCTCCAAAGGCTTTGCTGATCCACTCTGGTTTCCTTACTTTGATAATGACAACCTTACCCTTCCTTGTGAGTTTAGCTTTGAAACTGGATGTGTGGATACGCAAGCTACACCCATATTCAACTCTTTCATTCGGCCCTGCATCCTGCCAGCCGAATTTTGTGGAGGGAGGCTGGTTCAGAGTACCTTTGAGTACTATTAGCCGAATATGATGGCTAGGCAATTAGGCTGTGGCCAAGTGCCACCAAGATTATTTCTTCATGAATTCCTCAAGCCCAGGGAGATTGTTACAGATTCCACTGAGACAAGAAGGATTTTTGACTACAGATGCTACACATCCATCTATAAACCTGAGCCTTTTGTGCCAGTAACATCTGTTCATCCTTCTTTTACTGTTTGGTGGCAAGAATTTCATGATCACATCTTCAACATGCCAATTCATCCCTTTTGTCTTGAATTGATGCCTGATTATCGACCAATTTCAGAGGTAACATGTTCACTCCTCATCTTGTTTTAATAATATTTCTCCCTCTGATTATTTTATCATTTTGTAGGACATAGTGCCTGCCCCTCTTGCAGGCCCAATATCTGCTCTGGGGCATCAATCTCCTACCTTGGCCCAGTTGATGTCTAGACAGGCCACTCTAGATCCAATCATCACCAGGCCATCTTTTGCCAAAAGAAAGGCTCCTTCTATGCTTGTTCCTTTAGCTCCTAAGAAGAAGAGAACAACCAGCAAAAAACCCATTCAGGTCATAGTCTTTACCTTAAAACACAATGCTATTCACACATCATGCTCATCTCTGTTTTTATGATTTTAGGCTCGGACACAGCAGGCAGCAGCCATTATAGATTCTGCCGATGCTCCATCAACTGGTATAAATTTTACTATCTCATTCATTCTTTTCATCGGCATTTATTCCCTTTTAATTGCAGCAACAATTTCAGTGGATCAAATATTGGAGAGCCCTCCTTCTCATCATGATTCAGTTCCAGCTTCACCACTTCCTCAACTAGAAGCTGCACCTTCACCAAGGAACTCTCCAATCTCTCCTCAGCATGATATGCAGGGCCCTCCTACTGAACCTGAGAAATCTCCTTCTTCTATTCAGGAAGCCAGAACAGAGGTAAATAAAGTCACCCAATCTTCTCAATTCTTCAGTAATGTGTCACTAATTCAGCAAGAATTTTCTTTTTTCAGGAAAAACCTGCTTCATCAACCAGTTATTCATTTGCCTTGGATGACTTGGTTGCTGATCAAGGAGAAGAAACATCTTCTGATCAAGCTTTATCAGAAGGAAATCAATCAAAACTGAAAGACATTCTCTCCTTGCTGCAAAAAGATATTCAAGACCAAGTCCAGGATGCTGATCTTCTAAGGGATGTGCTGGATTCCATTGATCAAGATCTCCCTGCTGATATCAAGACTTCTTTGGATCCAGTTTCCAAGCTAGACAATTATTATGCTGCAGTGAAGCAGGCTCTGAAGAATCAATCTGCTCAACCAGCCTTGGAGCAAAGGAGGGCCATAGCCAAAAAATCTGTGTAAGATTTGCACTCTAAAACTCAGAGCAACAAAGAATTGTTAGCTGGCCTACAATCCGCACTTGAGTCGAAAGAGACCAGGAAAGCTGAATTAGAGGCTGAATTGAAAAACTTATCGGCTGAAATTGAAGCTGATAAAAAGAAGATAGCCGAAATTCCTGGTCTGACAGAGGAGCTGCGCATGGAGGCTTCAGCAGCTTTGAATGAAGAGAAGCAGCTCAAAGCCAAACTTTCTGCTCTGACCAAAACCCAAGAAACTGATAAGCAATTACTGGAGAATATCAGCAACATGATTTTGAATGCCAAAAATGTAATCTCAAAGTACTTGGGTGTGTGATTTGTATTAAACAGTTGGTGTCCGCATGTTTCATTTAGCTTTGGTAGTCTTGTCATTCTTTAATTCTGTCTCTGTCTCATTGTGAATGATTCATTCGGCAACGCTGGCTTCTACAGTGTCAATCCCGAAAAGCTCAATACAGCCAAATCTGGTCGAACCGAATGTGACATCAGCATGAATCCCAAACGACACCGAAACCGTTCAGTTTTGAGAACCCTTTCCACCTTCCGAATTTTTGGGATACGCGCCACGATCTCTGGCCACGATTACCTCTGCGGGTTCTATAAATAAACATATCGAGTGCCGCTAACTTCTCACCAAGTCCTTCGCCTTCCTCGAGCCCTTCTTTTCCCCAAGCACAGTAAACTTCAAGAAAACCCCAATGGCGAACGGAAGGCGACCGGCCGCCGACGAGCCCGAAGGAAGCCGCGCCGGCGCTCGCCGCAGGTGATTGACTGCCTGCCTCTCTCTGTTCCTCTCGAGATTTTGCCCTCCTTTCTGACAAATCTCTTTGTTTTTTCAGGCTAATCCAATGGAACCCCATCGCTGCTCCGGCTTCGGCTCCTGCTGCGGTTCCAGCCGTGGCTCCTGCGGCTCCTGCTGCGGCGTCCGATTCCTCCAGTTCGTCAAATCGAACTCTTGAATCGGACGATCTTCGCTACTCCGATAGCGACGCCTGTCGTTTCAGGAGGGAACGCGACGAGACGCGCCATGAGCTGGAGGTCGTCTCCAAGCAAGCTGGGATTGCAGACCTCGAGTGGCAGCACCAGCGCAAACAGCTGCTCGAAACCATCGACGGTGAGCCCTGCAATCTGCTTAATCTCAATCTGTCTTTAAATGATATTAATCTGTTGCTCCTTTGTAATTTCGCAGATCGTGACGCCGAGCTCAATCGGCTGAAGGCGCTGGTGGAGGAGCTGGCGAACAAGGTGAACGCCCAAGGGGACACACCCGAGGCTCGTCTTGGCGCGGTGGCAGGCCGCGTCGACGAGGTGGCCCTCCATGGCGTTCGCCTGGGTGCCGCCGTCGGCTTAGTTGCCATGTCGACCCGCACCGGCACTAACTATTCCAGGATGCCGGTCGGTTTCGCCAACGGCAATCCAGAAGATATCGACGACATTGAAGCTTCCATTGATCGTCTTGATGGCCATGGCGCTGCTATTGCCGATTCCATCCATCCCCAGTCTGTCTTAAATAGGCTCTTTCCAGTAGTTTGTACTAGGGATTTATGGAATTTCGGCAATAAAACTCATCTTTTGCATCCTTTTTGTGATAATTTGTTTGAACTTATGATGTAATTTGTGTGCGCTAAGGGCAATACACTCTAGTATTGGCCATTTTCCTTTTGTTGGAATTTTTGCTCTGAAGGCGGCTCCTTCCCGAATGCCGGCTATCTGACATTTGATTCCCCATCAGCGATCAATTTCAATACTAGGATAATATTTCTTCAAATATCTTCCATTTATGGTAGTAGTGAATTCTTCCCCAAGTAAAGTTTTCAAAATGTATGCATTTCCAGGCACGCATCTAACCACTCTGAAAGGACCTTCCCAATTTGGGGACCATGATGCTGTCTCACCACAAAGTTTACAGTTAATATC
>OAMR01000698.1:448376-466881 GCA_900205405.1 Echinochloa crus-galli
GAAGCTTATCACATTATAATATCTCTAGGTGCTAAATTAAAACTTGACCAACTAAAACATGAGCTATGCAGTCCACCAATATCTTGTAAGCAGAAGCAGGTGGATTTGTTGTGGTGCCGAATGCCGCCTCACCATATGTGCGAGGTTTTGGTATTTCTTGCTGAGGATCTTGTTGAACTGGTTGACCATTCGCACCCTTGGAACCAGAAGTTCCAGTTTCTTCGGCAGCTCCTTTACCATGAGGTTTTTGAACATTAAAATATGTTGGTCCACCAACTTGCCCATATGCTTGTTCAAAAGGCTTGTCCACTTGTTGACCAAAGATGCTGATCATTATGTATCTAAAGCTGTTCAAGAATGCAGCATTATGATTGGTCATCGTGTCCCCCAGAGCTTTGTATAACAGACCAGAGAACTTCTCCTTTTCTTCTTCTTCATTAAGATCAGATTGCCCAGGCAGTAGAACTCTTGGTAGGTCTGTCTTGAGAAACGGTGCACCACTCCTGTTCTTGGCAAAAGAGAGCAAACATTTCTTGATGAATTGTTCTGCAGCAGTCTTCACCATCTGTTGATGCGCTCAAATAACACAAGGTAACTTAATGAATCTATTAGATCTTTGCCAAAATCTAATAGAGCCGATAACTTGCTTCAAGCTAAACCTTAGCTGTTGACGCAAAATCGGCTTCTCACGCCAAGCACACAGCAAGCCGAATCAGCTGGCTTCACACGTGGCTCGAGCGTTCGAATCCGGAAACGTGCCAGTCAATTTTCCCTGAAACTGACAAAGAAAGAAAAAATGTTTAGATATAAAACCTGGAACGTGCCGGCTGATACCAGACAGTTCCATCTCTACGGCTTACAAAGCCAATTTTGATCGACATATAGCTATAGACGAGCTATCTGTCAGCAATTCAGGCATTCAGTACATATTCGGCAAAGCACGTAAGAAGCACACTGCCGACTGCATGACGTCATCATGATGAAAGATCGGTTCTTAATTAAATAGTCGTTACAGCACTTAACCACAACCGATTAACGGGAATGAGGCATAAGAAACATGAGAGCACGATCGTAAATCTCTAATAAACAAGAATGCATAGGTTTAAAAGCACTAGTCTACCGCATGTCTAGATACTTTCGAACCCGTCGAGCGTAAAATCAAACAAATTAATCCACCGAATGATACAACTTGTTTAAAATCACACCACCAACCAAGAATAGATCAATCTACCGCATGATATACTCTAAACGTGGAAGGCTAAAAGCATTCATTATTTAAAACAAAATTACGAACGTGTTTCACTCGTGAAGGGACTGCCAAATACGGCTAGATAGCCGATTCGGGTTCCATGAAGAAGGAACAAGCTTTGTCAACGATGATAGACCTATCAGATCGATTTCGAGCTCTAATCCACCGGATGATTAGTTCTAAAATGACCCAAAAACCTGCATCTACCGCATGATACCCGGCTCTGTCAAGATCCATGCAAAATCAACAAGCTTGAACCCGCGACACGTGGCAATCTAGATTGACTCGACTTCGGCTATGTGAAGAAACGTGCTCATGTCTTGCGATAGATCAAAACCGAACCTAACCAATCTAGATTGGGCAAAAAGAGTGTTATATGAATTAAACATAAAGTAAAACCCAAACAACACAAGGTAACTTAATGAATCTATTAGATCTTTGCCAAAATCTAATAGAGCCGGTAACTTGCCTCAAGCTAAACCTTAGCCTGCCGCATGACTCATGATCTAGCAAGAAAGCCTTCTCATACCAAGCTTAAATCCACCGCATGATACAAGGTTGTCGATACTTACGGAGGTCGACGGATCGATGATTCCCCTCGAAGATTTCGACGACACGACTAAAGGACTCGAAAAGGTGGCGCAAGGCCGGTTTGTTGTATGATTGTTCGATCACTATTACAAACACAATGGGTTTATATTTATACCCTGGTTTTGACACGATTCCTAATCTACTACGATTACAAAACGTTTATTTCCAAAGAAATACGTCGAAACGCCGTATTCATCTCGTATTCTTCATCAAATCGGCTTCTTCCTTATATTTAATCCACGTCATCATGTTCTCCCGAATGCTTCCGTGATGATGGTCTCCCGACCGCAGAGCGTTTTTTGCCGAATGCTTTGAAGAAGTCTGTCCTGCCGAATGGAATCTTTTACAGAGCCTGGCCCACTCGCCAGCCTCTTTCAGGTGCTAATTTTTGGTGTTAACAATTTCATCCACTCCATTCCATCCAACTCATACACCTAGGACAACTTAGTTTAGATCCAGACCACTTCTCGTTCTCCGTGGAAATCGATACCTGGAATACTCCCGGTGAAAGCTGCATCGGTATCCGTCCACTTGCGGATTTATCTATAGGCCATAAGGAGTGCCAACATGCGCGAAGGGGGGCAACCGGGCTGGTTCGGCCGAACCAGCCAGTTCGCCCGAACTGGCCAGTTCGCCCGAACTGGCCTGGTTCGGCCGAACTGGCCCCGGGGCTCGGTCCATCGTGCCAAGTGTTCCTGTGTTGGTCCTGTACTCGTGCAACGTTCTGTCAGGCAGGGCATACCCCGGATGGCTCAAATGCACCATCCGGGACGTGGATTCATTTCTTGCACTCAAATCTGATTTTATTTATTATTCAAACCTATGATTGGAAACAAAATGATGGGAAGGGAAAATAAAGTTCAGAGCACCCTAAACATGATTCTAAATAAATAAAACAAGCAAACACTAAGCAATCCAAACCAGCTAAACTAACGGTGCTCTATCTAAAAACGAATGACCGCGGGATACTACTCTGAAGGCGGTCCATAGAGATCCTCGTGTCCCGTGGCTTTGAACAGCCTCTTAAGCTTCGCACACAGGGCCTTGCGGAGGAGTTCCATCTTGTCCTCCCACTCCATGCGTGCGAGCTCGCCCTCCGCCACCTTCTCATCAAGGTGGTTTATCCGCCGCTCTGCCACGGCCAAGTCCGCCTTCAGGCTCTCCACAGTAGGCGGCTTCTCCTCCTCCTCCTCACCGTTCTCCTCGTCGGAGAACTCCATGTCCCCGGGCAGCCCTTTGATGGCCGGGGGCTGCCCGTGGCGCCGCACCCTTGGGTGGCTCCGTGGAGGAGAGGACTGGGACGAGTTCCCCAGATCTATCTCGTCCCGCTTAAGCGGCGGGACAACAACCTTGCCGTATCCGCCCCCCGGCTTGCGCTCCCCGTTGATGACGAAACGCAGCAGCTTCTTCGGCTCGTCCTCCGGTATTGCCTCCGCCTTTCCTTTGAGCAAACACAGCCCCAAGTCCGGCACCCTTGACGAGGATGCTGATCTCGGGCGGAGTTCGCCCATGCTAGGCCTCGGCGACGGTGAGCGCGGAGGCTTCTTGATCCCTCTCGTCGGAGCGAGGAGATCGCTGACCATGGCACGTAGCGGGGAGTCACGGCGCTGCGACGAGGTACGCGAAGGAGTTCTCCCCCGTGGCTTCTCTTCCGTCATGTCGACGTCAGAGATCCGGAAAGCTTGTTCGTGAACGGACTCGCCGTTCCGGCTGACATAGCTTGAGCCCTTGGAGGATGAGGAGGTCATGGTGGCTGTGTTGGAGGTGTTGGGGGCTAGGAGATGGCTTAGATGAGATGGAAAGAGTCGAAGAAAGTTCCTGTCTTTTATTGGGGTTTTCCACGAACGAAAAAATGGAGTTTCCCGACGATTCCCACGCGACTCTCGGGATATCTTTGATTGCAGATGCATCTGAACGAGCATATCTGCTCCTGGGGCCTGGGAGGCCAGTTCGCCCGAACCAATGGGTTCGGCAGAACTGGGCCAGTTCGCCCGAACTGGTCCCAGGGCTCCCAGGTGTGCGGCCCGGTCTTTGGCTCGAAGATTTCCTCGTGGGATGGCTTGGATCAGGGTGGATTATGGGAGGTTTTGGCCCGGAATGATTTGGAAATGATGGACTCGGGCCGGGATTCTACGGTCAGGGTCTAGAGCTCTATGAACTCGACAACATCTAAGTCGTCGAGCGGAGGCGGCTCGGGCTCTAGGAATATTTTTAACCGCTGCCCGTTGACCTTGAAGGTGTTCCCGTCCTCGCTTTGCAGGGTGACGGCCCCATGAGATGCAGCATGGACTACTGTAAATGGGCCGTCCCACTTGCTACGCAACTTCCCATGGCCAAAGAGCTTGACACAGGAATTGAAGACGAGGACCTTATCTCCCGGCTTGAACGTTTTGATCTTGATCCTTTTACCGAAAAGTTTGACACGGGAGTTAAAAACGAGGACTTTATCTCCCGGCTTGAACGTTTTGATCTTGATCCTTTTATCATGCCATCTCTTGGTCCGTTCCTTATATAGCCGGGAGCTGTGGTAGGCTCGCTCTCTCATTTCATCTAAGTCGGCCAGTTGGATCTTCCGCTTGAGACCGGTAGCTGGAAGGTTCATACCCCACTTCCTAATGGCCCAGTGAGCTTTGAACTCCATCTCCACTGGTAGATGGCAGGTCTTGCCATAGACTAGCTGATATGGGGTCATCCCTATGGGTGTCTTATAGGCCGTACGATATGCCCAGAGTGCATCCGGGAGTTTATCCTTCCATTGCCTACCCATCTCATTTACGGTCTTCTGCAGAATATTTTTGATTTGTTTGTTTGATGTTTCTGCTTGACCGCTAGTCTGAGGGTGCTAAGATCTAATTTGGCTTTTTGTGTGGCTCAAGGACAAAGAATGAAGGCATACAAGCATCTTATATTTTGCTAAGTCAAAAACCGGATCTTAGGAGAATCAAATCACAATCTCCCATAGCCCCGTACCCGTATGGCATGGGCTGCATGGCACCTCTCCAGGATTTTATAAGCCTCATGTGCAGGGATGCACCTTCTGAGGAGTCCATCACTACATATCCGGAAAAGGTACGGGTCATCCCAGAGATGGAATCGGCTCTCATAAGCTAGCCTCTTCCTGTTTTCTCCAGGAGGGACATACCTCGTCACCATGAAGTTTACTATGTTGGCGTACCACGGATCGCCAGTGGTGACCTTAAGGAGGGTGTCATCCCGTAGGTAGTCGTCGATCGGAAGATAAGACGGTACTTCCATGCGGGACAGGTGGTCAGCCACTGAATTCTCTACTCCTTTCTTACCCCTTATCTCAATGTCAAATTCTTAGAGTAACAGAACCCAGCGGATAAGCCTTGGTTTTGCGTCCTTTTTGGTCAGAAGGTACTTCAAAGCAGCGTGATCTGAATAGACTATGACCTTGACCCCAACAAGGTAGGACCGGAATTTTTCTATAGCAAATACGACCGCTAAGAGTTCCTTTTCCGTGGTCGCGTAGTTGAGCTGAGGGCCAGTGAGCGTTTTGCTATCGTAAGAGATAGCATAGTGCTTCTTGTCCTTAGTTTGGCCCAACACAGCTCCTACCGCATAGTCGCTCGCATCACACATGATTTCAAATGGGATGCTCCAGTCGGGAGGCTGGATGATGGGAGCGGAAATGAGTGCCTTCTTGAGGGTGTGAAAAGCGGCGTAACACTCCTCATCGAAAACAAAGGGGGTATCTTTGGCTAAAAGATTGGTCAAGGGCCGAGATATCTAGGAGAAGTTCTTAATGAAGCGTCTATAGAATCCGGCATGACCAAGGAAGCTACGGATTCCCTTAACGTTTGTCGGAGGTGGAAGTTGCTCAATTACTTCAATTTTTGCCCTGTCTACCTCGATTCCTCGTTCAGACACCCGATGTCCTAAGACAATACCCTCTCGCATCATGAAATGGCACTTTTCCCAGTTCAAAACGAGGTGCTTCTCTCCACACCTCTGGAGGACCTTGTCCCGATTTTTCAGACACTCGGTGAAGGTCCTTCCATAAACTGAGAAATCGTCCATGAACACTTCCATAATCTCCTCAATCATGTCAGAGAAGATGGACATCATGCAACGTTGGAAAGAGGCAGGTGCGTTACACAACCCAAAGGACATACGCCGATAGGCATACGTCCCATAAGGGCATGTGAACGTGGTTTTACTCTGGTCTTCAGGATGGATTGGGATTTGGTGATATCCAGAGTAACCATCAAGGAAACAGAAGTAGGAGTGTTTGGCTAGCCGCTCAAGCATCTCGTCAATGAATGGGAGAGGGAAATGATCTTTCTTGGTGGCTTTGTTGAGTTTGCGATAATCTATGCACATACGCCACCGGGTAACAGTGCGCTGAGGAATGAGCTCATTCTTGTCAGTGCGCACTACCGTCATTCCTCCCTTCTTTGGAACGACTTGAACGGGACTAACCCACTCGCTATTGGGAACTGGGTAGATGATCCCAGCATGAAGGAGCTTGAGAACTTCCTTTTTCACGACCTCTCTCATGGCATTGTTCAACCGTCTTTGAGGTTCCCGAGACGGCATTGCTTCAGAATCGATCGGGATGCGATGAGTACAGAGATTTGGGCTAATCCCTTTCAGGTCTTGGAGAGAATATCCTAAGACCGATCGATTCTTCTCCAGGACAGTGATGAGTTGTTGGGTTTCTAATTCGGAGAGCTTATCACTGATGATTACTGGAGTTTGCTTATCCCCAAAGAGGAAAGCATACCAAAGTCCAGGTGGAAGTGGTTTGAGCTCGATTGGGGAAGGTTTTGGAGTTTCGTTTGTATTGAGCTCAATCGGAGGGTCAGTTTCCTCTTCTTCCGAAAAGAACGGAAGATCTTCTTCTGGAATAGGTTGCTCTAGGTCTAGCAAATGAGCTGATCTAACTTCCTCTAGTGGGTCAGGATCGGGGTCTGGCTCTAAAGGGGTATTCAATGACTGAGAATAAGAGACAGGGATAAGTTCGTTGCCGAGCCTGAGGGCTAAGGGGGGTAACCGGCCGAAACGCGTCGTTCGGCCGAATCGGTCATTTCCGACCCCTATATGCCGTGTTTCTCCATTTTATAGGGAATTGGTTGTGCACCAACGAGCTAGAGATGATGTTGATTCCGAGGCTCGGGTCGTACCCGATTTCCTTGTCTTCGCCCAGGAACTCACAGTATATCCTCTGAATCTTTCTGGGATCTTGACAACCTCGGTCGAGGCTTCGGCCTCTTCTAGCCACTCCCTACTCATGATAGCAGAGAGACGTCCAAGATATTCTCTCTGGTATTCCAACTCTTCTTTGTCGGGGGCTTGTTCTATGGGCTCTACACGACGTTCCCGTGGGAAACTCGTTACACTCCAGATGTCATCGAAGAGATCATCATCGAAGTCATAGGGAGTGTTGTAGAGTGAATCATAGTAGGCTGGGCTTGGAGACGGTTGTGGTTCATAGTGAGCTTCGGGCATGGACGGAACAGAAGGGCTGATGGATTTGGATTGGATTTGTACTGGCTCTTCGGGTTCAGGTTCAGGCTGTTTCTCTTCTTCATCGGGGAGTTCATCATAGATTCCAGTGTGGGGAGTGTTGTCCAGAATACGATCCAGGACTATCCTCGCTGCACTGGGAACGAAATGAAGGAACGACCCTCCTGAAGCAGAGTCCAGGAAAGTAGCGGCTACGGGACAGAGGCCAAGGCTGAAGTGTTGGAGGATGATGGGTTCCGACAAGCCTAGGTCTGGTCCGGCTGCTAAGATTTGCTGGAAACGAGCCCACGCAACTCCAAACGACTCTCCCTTTAATTGCTTAAAGGTAAGAATTTCGATTCGGAGGCTGGCTACCTTAGAGACTGGGAAGAAGTTTAGGCAGAATTTTTCCTTGAGAGCCTCCCAACTCCCGTCCATCTTGCCGATCACCAGAGAGTACCATTTCTTTGCTCCTCCTGTTAACAAGAACGGGAATAGCTTCCATTTGAGTGTCTCTTGTGTCATGCCCGCAATGGTCAGGCATGAGCAGAGTTGCTCAAATTCACGCAAATGCGCGTATGGACTCTCGGCATTCGTTCCTGAGAACGTTTGCTCACGAACCATAGCTATGAAGCCGGGACGTAGCTCATAGCCGGGTGTGGATATGGGATGTCATGATGGTGGAGGCTCCAAATAATCGCCCTTTGGAGCCGAGTGTTGGCGTAAGGTAAGAGTGGGATCCATATGGATGGTGGATGGTGGTGGGATACACGGACAACTTGGGTTCAGAATCAGAACAGCTACCGTTCCCCGGCAACGGCGCCATGTTGGCACTCCTTACGACCTACAGATAAATTCGCAAGCGGACGGATACCGATGTAGCTTTCACCGGGAGTATTCCAGGTATCGATTTCCACGGAGAACGAGAAGTGGTCTGAATCTAAACTAAGTTGTCCTAGGTAGATGAGTTGGATGGAATGAATGAGGTGGGTGAGGACAACTACGATCCAGGACTATCCTCGCTGCAACTGGGGACCAAATGAAGGACGACCCTCCTGAAGCAGAGTCCAGGAAAGTAGCGGCTACGGGACAGAGGCCAAGGCTGAAATGTTGGAGGATGACGGGTTCCGACAGGCCTAGTCTGGTCCGGAGGCCTAAGATTTGCTGGAAACGAGCCCAAGCAAACTCCTAACGACTCTCCCTTTAATTGCTTAAAGTTGATGATTTCCGCTCGGAGGCTGGCTACCTTAGAAACTGGGAAGAAGTTTAGCCAGAATTTTTCCTTGAGAGCTTCCCAGCTCCCGTCCATCTTGCCAATAACTAGAGAGTACCATTTCTTCGCTTCTCCCGTCAATGAGAACAGGAATAGCTTCCATTTGAGGATGGGATGTGTCTCTTGTGTCATGCCCGCAATGGTCAGGCATGAGCAGAGTTGCTCAAACTCGCGCCAAATGCGCGTATGGACTCTCGGCATTCGTTCCTGAGAACGTTTGCTCACGAACCATAGCTATGAAGCCGGGACGTAGCTCATAGCGGGTGTGAGGATGGGATGTGATGAAGGTGGGGGCTCCAAACAATCGCCCTTTGGAGCAGAGTGTTGGCGTAAGGTGAGTGGGGAATCCATACGGATAGATGGTGGTGGGATACACGGACAACTTGGGTTCGGAATCAGAACAGCTACCGTTCCCCGGCAACGGCGCCAGAAAGCTTGTTGGCACCGGAACCTTGGGTCCTAAAGCACCGGAACTAACGTGATGGACTACAACGACCGTAAGGGCTGTCACCACCTGATAATAAACAATAGCAAGATCATGAGAAGACAGATACGGCTACCACCTCCGTTGCGACGGGTAGATTCTGAGCTAGTCTCAAGTACAGGCACCGCGCCTAAACTAGTCGACTAATACTTATCTATTGCAGACAGATAAGCAAACAAGCTAAGCAGCTAGCATACAATTATACTATACCACTAAGCATTGAACGAAGAATGATGCAAGTAAAGTAAGCAAGAACTGAATGCTCAATTAATCAGAGAGAGATACAAGGAGTACCAGACATGCCCCGGATGTTACTCGAAGTGAAGTCGCATCCGTAGAGGTACAGCTAGAAGAGGAGCCGACACTCCGGCTCCTCTCCCGGATGCTCACCTCTCCTCTCTCCCTATTCTAATTGATACAAGTGGCGGAACTTTGCAACGCTCACTTCTCTCTTGTGTTGTGTATTGTGCAGGTGACCAGGGCCCTCCATTTATAGTGGCACAAGGACGGTTGAGCTTGGGTAACTGCCAAGGCAACTAGAGCATCTTCGGCCGAAGATCCTGGTTCGGCCGAACTCCCTGGTTCGGCCGAACCAGAGGATCCACCGACCTGGCCGCCAAGGGCCAGGATTTCTCCCTGGAAGGCGGTTCTGCCTTCGGCCGAACAGGCCTCTTCGGCCGAACTGGGCTCAGCCCAGTGCTACACTGCCTTGAGCCTGAACACGTGCTGGGCCAGCTCCTGGGGCGGTTGGCAGGTCGGTTCTTGCTCTGGGCTGGGTTGGAAGGCCTCCGGTGGACTTCGAGGTCTTTGTCGGGTTGAGTTCGGGCCCAGGGTGACGTGGTGGGAGCCCGGGATGAGTTGGTGGTCGTCTTGCGTGACTTGCATCGTCATTGGATGATGTGGACGGCTCCCACCGACTTGTACGGCTAAGGGGGGTAACCGGCCGAAATGCGTCGTTCGGCCGAATCGGTCATTTCCGACCCCTATATGCCATGTTTCTCCACTTTATACCTGCATAGGGGACAATCACCAAAACTCGTGGAAATAGTCAGTAGTAAGCCCTATAGCTATGGTGTGTGTCTCTGTTATGTTTGTTTTATACTTGGTTGGAGGTCAGAAATCGGTCCATAACGACCGCCAACAGCCCAACCATCAAACCCCGCGTGCAAGGTTCGGTCGTCAGCCGCTACCTTGCACCGGCTCCAAGACTTCGACTTCGTCTTGCTTTTCTTGCACCATGCCGACCGCACTCGATCTCGTCTGGCCACCGGGTCCCTTGAACCAAGCCTACTCGTCTCCACTCCTCGGAGACCTTTCGCGCTTGTTTTTCACCTGCACCAACGCAAATCCAGCCGCATCGAACACCTGCAATACTCAGCCAAGAGTCAGTCCACACAACGTTGTCAATCACTCATCACACTGAGAAGCGACCATCCATCGGTCCTCGGACACACATGGTCCTCACGTTGAAACTAGACAGAAGGCTTTAAATGGCCATTCGTCTCGAGAATGTGACGAGAAGTTAATTGAAAATTTTTGGGACCAAGTTGGTTTCCCGAAAGGGACTACATGGTGGGAGGATGATCAGACGTCCGAAAAAACGGTGTATATTGATCAAGTCACCCCCATAACGACGCAGCATACCACTACCACTAAGCACGTTGTCAAACCAAAAGGTTTCGCGTTGCGCTCATGGAAGGGTCCATTGCCGAAGTGGAAACCGGCCCAAATTACGTTAAACGCTTTCCTCCCACCGAAGATGCAGAATAACGTGGAGAACTATAGTGCGGCACCAAATACGGGTAGGAAAGACATGACGCGGCGGACCCGATCTGGGGGACGAGACCTGTGGTGGGAAATTTTCCCCGGTCGCCCTTCCAACCGGTCGCACCACACACTTTTGCTTCCACCACCGCAGCCAGGGGGTTCGAGGGAGCAGATAGGGCAAATCGGTGGCGGCGCTGCCAAGACACCGCCACAACCTAAACGCACCTTTCCAGAAGTTGTTAGCACACCGACGATGCCGCCAAACCACCCGAGGGCGCCTTCATATGGCCGCTGGCCCATTGGGCGTGCTGAACGCCGCGACGCACGGTGGACGGCTGGGCGTGGCGACAACCACGGCCGAGGATCGGCCGGGCGTGGCGACGGCCATAGCCGCGGACCGGCTGGGCGCGGTGACGCCCATGGACGTGGGCTGGCTGGGCACGGCGGACCGGGGCACGGCCAGGCACATGATGGTGTGGGCCGAGGCCCGGCTGGGCGTGGGGACGGCATCAGGCGTGGACCGGTTGGGCGCGGCGATGGACCGGGTCGCGAGCAGGCCGGGCATGGAGATGGCCATGGTCACGGTGGCCACAACCGAGGTCGCGGTGACGCCGGCGGTAGGGAGGCTGCTGCACCGAACCGTGCAGTTGGCAGTGGTGACGCGCGTCGTGCATGGCAACCGGTGAGAGGTACTGCACAGGCGGAATCTAGTGCACAGGCAGAAACAAGGAACCAAAATCAGCAACAAGGGGCTGACCAGACGTTGAAGAAAAAACAGGCCATCTGCTTCAGATGTAAGTGCAATGGTCATGTTAATGAAGAATGTCGGGCAGATCTTGATTGTGTTATTTGCAACAAGAAAAATTCGCATATGTCTGCCAAATGTCCAATCCTATAATGGCCAAGAGACATCACATCCTTTATGAGGTCTGTTAAGAAGGAGCTCACTTTTGTTCATATGCCTGAAGTTGATTATAAATTGGAGTCACCAGATCAAGCCCCCACTGGTTTGGTGACCGTGTCTGGACCCCCCGTATCTGCAGAAGTGATACAAATAGAAATTGCTAGAATTGTAAGGATGGAGTGGGGCTGGGAAGCCTTGCCACATGGTGAGAACTCATTCTTGGTGGCTTTTCCCAATGAAGAAACCTTGCGAAGTATGGTTGATATCGGGTATCAGTTGAAGAACCATGGTGTCACCATTACAGTCTCTGAATGGAAGGTTGATCAAGACATTGTGCTAGACTATGAGCTAGATGAAGTGTGGGTGCATATCACCAATGTACCACACAGATACAGGCATTTCCTAGTTTTTTGGGCACTGGGCAAAGAAATTGGGAGTACCAGAGAGGTTGATATGTTAACATACTGAAAGGATCAACACTAGGCCTAGAGGGGGGTGAATAGGCCTGTAATAAGATTCTGCAAATTTTCTCCAAAAATCTGTCAGTTGTCGGATGATCCGACGCAGTCTCGGATCTTCCGGCCAGGAAGATCCGACACTGTGTAGGATCTTCCGACGGAGTGAAAAACTTACTTTGAGATTTGAATTCTACAGACCTTTTGATGATTCTAATTGAATACAAAGTTGACAAATGATGTAAGGAGTCTTCTAAATATGATCAATATTAGAGTATTGCAGTAAACAATTAGATTGGGCCAAATCGAGTGAAAATAACAATAAATGCAAATGAGACACGGGGACAAGAATTTACTTCCGAAGTTCACTCCACAAAGGAGCTACGTCTCCGTTGAGATGCTCACAAAGAGCCGGGCTGTCACACCTAGCCCCAAGTCTCTCTCAATCAACAACAAAGGAAGATTGAGTTACTATTGACTCTCACAAAGAGAGGGGTGATACAAACTTTTCGGTGCTCAAACCACAAAGAATGGGAGCTACCGGCAACGTCTAACCGTCTAGGAGCAAAGCTCCAAGAGTAACAAACGCGAATCGACGAATCGAAGTTGCTTCAAATGCTTCTTGAGATGAACAAGGGAAAGCTCACAAAGGGCTCTAGTCTCACACCTCAAATCCTCTCTCACACTCAAACCCTAGGTGAATCCTTGCAATAATCAAGCTTGGGAGGGAGTAGAGGAGTGGAATGAATGCTCAAGTGTTGTCTTAGGTCGTGAGAGGCAGCAGCTATGAATGAGGGGGGTGAAGGGGTATAAATACGAACTCCCCAAAATATGACCGTTATGTTCTCTGCGAGGGGGTACCGGATCTTCCAACCCATGGTCGGATCTTCCGGCAAGTGACAGAATAGGTTAGAAAACCCCAGAAATTTCCAGCCACCGGATCTTCCGACCCATGGTCGGATCTTCCGGCATGCAACATCCGGTCAACACCCGGATCATCCGGCTTAGAAAAACTCGGGACAGAGCCAGCCGGAACTTGTTGTTGGAACTTCCGGCCAGGGCCCGAAACATGTACTCAGGACACTTGAGAGGCTGGAAAAGGACCAAGTCATGGAACTTCCGGCCCAGAAAAACTCGAGACCGAGCCGACCGGAACTTCCTGGCCGGATCTTCCGGCCTAAGTTCCGGCCCGCCAGAAAAGCTGTGGAAGTGAGTTTTTGTGTCTCTCGAGTTGATTTTCATCTCAAGCATAGCATTTTTGACAACTAAGATTTTTCGAAGACATCCCCCTTGATAGTACGGTGGTCCTATACTCAAATTCAAACCGAAAATAAATTAAATCTATCAATTGGATCCACCACCATGAAACTAAGAATTGGGGACCTTCCTTTCACATTCTTCTTTCTTTCTTTTCATTTTATTCCTGCACAACTTACTCAAACCATCATATCTAAACTTCCATTGTCATTAATCACCAAAATTGATTAAATGCCTAGATGCACTTTCACATACAGGAAAAAGGGCATCATCAGGGTAAAGGTTGCTGTGGTGGATAAAAAACTCCTGCCAATTACTACTGATGTAGTGTTCGGGAATTTTGGTTACAATATAACATATACCCTGGAGGGCGAGGGATTCCAACCAGCAGTTCCTCTGACAGATCCCAATGATTTGGGTCAGATGGCTCTGGTAAAGACAAAGGAGATGGGAAGAATGATAATGAGTCCTCGGCCGCAAAGAAAAGGAGAGGACATGGGACACAGGAAGGTTCAACTAGTGGTGAGAAATATAACCAGTCGGGGAGTGGCCCAGTTCCTATGCAATTCGCCCTTACACCGCCTGGGAAAAATAGACCGTGCCCATCATGGAAGCCTCTGGTAATGTTGAAAGAAGGACAGAAATTGCAAGATATTGCCGGCCGAGCCACGGCCGGACATGTTACAGCTGACGGCCATGTGGCTGCTCGTCAGGAGGCCGTGGCCGACCAGGCTGCTGCAAGCCAGACCGCTACCGGCCAGGATGCGACCAGCCAAGTTGCTGGCCAGGCAACTGCCGACCAGGTGGTGGACAGCCAAGCTGCTGCTGGCCAGGCCGCGGCCAGGCTATGGCCAGCCACGCTGCGACCGGCCAGGCTATGGCCGGCCAGGTTGCTGCCAGCCAGGCTGCCGGCCAGGCTGCAGCCGGCAAGGTTGCGGCCGGCCAGGCTGCGGCCGGCAAGGGTGCAGCCGGTCTGGCCGCTGCTGGCCATGGGGCGGCCGGCCATGCTGCTGCTCTTGTTGCAGCCGGCCAGGAGGATGCTGGCCAGGCAGTTGGAGGACAGACCGTTGCCGGCCAGACTGATGCTGTCCAAGTAGTAGAAGAGGGGTGTGTGCAAGGGCCGGACATGGCTTCGCCGGCATCTCCTGATTCAACTACGGCAGGTGAAATTCTTAGCAACCTAACATTACCTGATTTATCAGCTAACAATAATCAATTGGTTGCTTCATCTCCGACAAGTGAGAATTATGATACCAGCTTTGTCCAACAACATATCTCACCACAATCTGCTTTGGTTTCAGATGGCCCAATAGTGAAGCACCAGCTAACTCCTGATAGTGGCATGGCATTGGGATGGACCAATACAGGTTTGGGACTTGATAATTCAATTAGTGGATCCATTCTCATTGATGGTAAACGACGAAGTGCGAGAGCTAATAATACATTGTCTGTTGATGGATTACCTGTTGCAGATGAGTTGGTGATGGAGAGATCTATGAAGCGTGTTGCGGCTAGGAACCTGGACGGTACCCCAGCATCACAGACTTCGGCAACTCCGACTCCTCCCAGCAGAGGTAAAGACATTTGGATTGCCAATTTAAATTCCATCGGCATTTCACTAGGGTGTAACACGGATGCTATTAACATATCGTATAGTGCACTTAAGCGGATAGAGATCGATAAAACTGTGGTACAACCCAAAACACAGGGAGTGGGAAAAATAAATCTAGAGGATAACCCTTTCGAATATAGTGATGGAGAAGATCCTGAATCCACCAATGATCTTCTATCGCACTTAGTAAAGGACTTAACGGATGTGGATCTTGATGACTTAGACCTGGACACAAAAATTTGTGACCTGCAGGTTTATGGTCGAAGAACAAAGTCCGCATCTAAGAAAAATAAGGGGCACCATAGACTACAAAAACAATATAACAAGGTTTCTCCATGAAAGGCTTCTATTGGAATAGCAGAGGTCTATCAGACTTGGCTAAATACCAGTATATTTCAGAGGCAATCAGGGAGCACAGCTTAGATTTTGTGGCTTTAATGGAAACTGGCAAGCAAGACATGTCTAGAACCAATCTTAATCGGTTATCTGGGGGTGCTGATTTCGTTTGGCACTGTTTGCCACCTAGAGGTAGATCCGATGGAATACTCCTAAGCATCAATTCGACTGTCCTTGACATTTCTATTATCGTTGAAGGGGAATTCTTTGTTAAATTCCATCTACGAAATAGACAAGATAACTTCAAGTGGATCTTAATGCCGGTATGTGGCCCGGCTCAAGACGATTTTAAGTCTGCCTTCTTGGCGGAGCTAGTACGGACATGTCAACAAAATCCGCTGCCTGTGCTAATTGGGGGAGATTTTAACATAATGCGTCACAGCCGTGATAAGAACAAAACAAATTTTAATCCAAGATGGCCTTTTCTGTTCAATGCGGTCATTGATAGCTTCGATCTCCGGGAGATTGAGTTGTCAGGAAGACAGTTCACCTGGGCAAATTCTCTCCCTGATCCAACTTATGAGAAATTGGACAGGGTTTTGATGAGTACGGAGTGGGAATTAAAATATCCGCTAGTGACTGTACGAGCTCTCGACCGACGAATCTCGGATCACACGCCCCTACTCCTAGAGACAGGTGATGCAGCCTTTTCTGGCCAGCCGAAGCAATTTAAAATGGAGCTTAGCTGGTTGGCGCACGAGTAGTTTAAAGAGAAGTAGTAGAGTTATGGAATCAACCGGTCAACGGTCAAAACACTGTTCAATGTTGGAGCAAGAAAATGGGGGCGTTGCGCAAACATCTTCGGGGGTGGCACACCATCACCATGGGGTGTATAAGGCGCAGAAGCATAATCTCCAAAATGTAGTGAATTCTCTAGATAGGCAAGCTGAACACAGGAATCTTTCAGAAGGGGAGAGAGAGTAGCTCGAAAAAGCTCGTGATGATCTCATAAAGCTCCCTAGAGAGGAAGAACTGAGGTATTATCAACGAGCCAAAGTTAACAATGTTCTCCTTGGTGATAGCAACACCAAGTTTTTCCAAATGATAGCCAATGGCAAACACCGAAAAAAAAAGAATATTTTCTCTAGAACATGAAGGGAACAAAATAGAGGGGCAGCAACATCTGAAAGAATATATCACTGAGTTTTATAAAGGATTGTTCGGCCCTGCAGAGGAGAATCACTTTAGTATGTAAGAGAGAACTGATGATATTTCACAAGTTAGTCATGCAGAAAACGATTTTCTCACGGCTCCTTTCACTGAAAAGGAGATTCGAGATGCTATTTTTAGTATGGAACACAACAAAGCTCCGGGTCCGGATGGTTTTCCGGCCGAATTCTATCAATAGTTCTGGGGAACAATTAAAGGAGATTTGATGAATATGTTCCATGAGTTACACACGGCTATTTTTTGGGTGTTACATGCTTTAGTTGAGTATGATTTGGCTTGTGAACCTTTAAAATCAATGAAAGGCCAAATTGTAGCTGATTTTATTGTTGAACATCGGATAAATGACACAAACAACTTCGACGTCGGCTATGTTACTTGTACACCATGGAAGCTATACTTTGATGGATCGGTTTGCAATGATGGACAAGGAATTGGTGCTGTTTTGATCTCTCCAAGTGGTGCCGTCTTTGAGTTTTCAAACCGATTGGAAGAAAAGCGAACCAATAATCAAGTTGAATATGAAGCTCTTCTATTTGGCTTGGAATTGTTGCAAGACATGGGAGTAAAACATGTTGAAGCTTTTGGTGATTCGCTCCTGGTGGTACAACAAGTGTCAAAGGTATGCCAATGTTATAATGGTCCATTAAATGCATATCTTGATAGATGTCTTGATATCATTGCTTCTTTTGATGAATTTACTATCAAACATATTCCAAGAGAAGAGAATGACAAGGCAAATACTCTGGCTCAGAAAGCATCTGGTTATATGGTTGCAAAGAAATATTTCTATCTCCAAAAACCGATGCAAACGAAAGCCGAGGTTCTGGTTCTGGACGAACCGGTCACACCGGTTTCAGAAACCGGTCAGACCGGTCTGACTGCCAGAACCGGTCTGACCGGTTCGAAAACCGGTCTGACCGCTTCGTCCCCTGACAGAAGCAAAAATCCTTTGGATGATGCTAATCAATCCAAAGTTGAAGATCAGGATTGGAGGGTGCCTATTATTACTTATTTGAGAGATCCTGGTCGTGGTGCAGAAAGAAATATTCGGCGAATATCGTTTAAATACGTTTTGCTTGACGATGAACTCTATCGTCGAAACGCCGAAGATTTGCTGTTGAAATGTCTTAATTCGGATCAGGCCAAAGTTGCCATGGGTGAGGTCCATGAAGGTATTTGTGGTACACATCAATCGGCTCCAAAGATGAAGTGGTTACTTAGACGAGCCGGTTTCTATTGGCCTACTATGATGGCAGATTGTTTCAAATATTACAAAGGATGTGAGGAATGTCAGAAGTTTGGAAATTTGCAACTTGTTCCTGCTGCATTGATGCATCCTATTATTAAGCCATGGCCGTTCCGAGGTTGGGGATTGGATTTTATTGGACAAATTAATCCTCCATCATCAAAAGGACATCGTTTCGTGTTGGTTGCTACGGATTATTTTACTAAGTGGACCGAAGCGATTCCATTGAAGAATATGACACATAGAGAGGTAATTGAGTTTATTACACGGGCATCGTGTTGTTAGTTTCCTTGATGGTAATGCTGGATATAATCAAATCTTCATGGCCGAAGAGGATATGCACAAAACGGCCTTTCAATGTCCAGGATTTATTGGTTTGTTTGAGTGAGTGGTTATGACTTTTGGATTAAAGAATGCCGATGCAACTTATGAAAGGGCTATGAATTTAATCTTTCATGATTTACTTGGTGTTATCGTGGAAGTGTATATTGATGATATCATAGTTAAATCGGATGGCTTGGATTCTCATGTAACTTCAGTTTAATCCTTGGTCGAGATTGGATTCATGCAAATAAATGTATTCCATCTACCTTGCATCAATATCTCATTCAGTGGATCGGCGACGAAGTTGA